>JAMLFT010010191.1:0-12071 GCA_026544285.1 Pachyrhizus erosus
ATTTTGTTAAATTTTTTTTAAAAAAAAACATAATAAATTATTTAATTGTCATAATTATTGTTATTTTTTAAAAATTAAAATCAAAATTAAAAATTTTAAATAATTTAAAATAAAAATTACTCTACTTTATAAATATCAAAAGACTAATTAAACTTACCTATAAGGAGGTAAAGCTAAAGCCGCGAAGTAGTGGGTGTGTTTTGGTCCGAGGTGTCTTGAACAACTTGAATCAGGCGACCCAAAAAGTTCTTCCGATTCTGAGCGTACACGTGTCCATCCCACCCTCTCTTGACCAAATCAGCGGCTAAAGCCATGGCAGCATCGACTGTTGCATCGGCGCTGTCCTGAGCCGAGTCGATCACACCGAGCCGCAGCGCCTCCTTGGCAGTAAGCTTAGCAGCGTTCATGACAATGTGTCGGCGAGCCGCGGGCGAGCCGATTTTGGCTTCCAGGACAGCCACAAACCAGGCGGGAACGACTAGGTTGATGTCGAGCTCGCTCATGTAAAGGAAACCTCTGTCGCTGCGCATGAAAAGGTAGTCGTGGGCGAGGGCGAGGGTGTAGCCGGCGGCGGAGGCGTGGCCGGAGACGGCGGCGATGGTCGGCATGGGGAGGGTAAGGAGATCGTAAACGACGGAGCGGAGGAGGGAGTCCATGAGTATAAGGCGCTCTTTGGAGGATTGGGCCCACGCGAGGTCGTAGCCGTTGGAAAAGAATTTTCCTTCCGCGGTGGTGATGAGGGCGGAGGATGCGGTGGCTTCTTGGCGGACTCGGCGGAGGAAGGATTGGATGGAATTGAGGAGAGTCGGGTTGAGACGATGCTCGCCATCGCCGGTGAGTGTTAGGATGAAGATGCTGCCTCTCTTCTCCAAAGTACACATGTTTGTTTTCAATGAATGCTCTTTCTTTCCTTTCACCAACCCCCCACTTCCTCCTAATATCACTCTCTATGTCATCTTCAGTGTTCATTTTCCTTTTGGCATATTCAAATAATAAACTACTACTAATCCTTCTTCTTTTTACCTTTTCATACTTTCAATACCTTGACCTTCTTTTCAATTGCAACCAACTTGGTTAGATAGATACATATATACGCAATCACGCCTAAAATACTTTTATCGTTCTTTCAATCTTTTTTTTTTTTCACCAAGTTATTTGAATATATGGTGTAATAGAATAAAGTAAATATTTTGTTATATTATTTCCAGAAATTGAACAATGTAGCTTGATAACAAATTAGTTTTATTGGAAATCACGTTACTGTGTTAGCCCTTCAATATATTATTGTATGTCATTCTCTCAGTATAATATTTTATTATCAAGGTCATTTTCAATCAACAATATTTTAGAATGAAAGACAGGTATATCCTCAAGCGAAGGAAATCTAGTTTCGTTGGTACTTGGTAGTTAATTTCAAGCATCCAAAATTTGCCAAAGAAAATCAACATAAAACCAATATACAGAAAATTTATCAATAGAGTAAAAACAATAAAAAAAAAAAAAAAAAAGATGATCTACAACGCTAAAATTACATGATTGTCGTTGATTATACACCTGCTACCTAAACCATATTTAAACGGTAAACCAAATTGATATTTAAAATAAAGGGATTAAAAGGCACACTGCACTAAGAAGTACTTTTCATTTTGTACTGAAGCAGATTACCAGCCCATCAATGTTCTTCTAACTTTGTCAACAATCTGACTTCTTGCTTGGCTTTGGGTCAATGGAAAGTCACGGCTTTCCTCCAACAAAAATCGATAGACTTCCCATTGGCGCTCTTGTGTTGAATGTCTAACAACTTCAGCCTACAATACAACAAAAAAGTGAGAAAGAGCTTTTATTCAGAAATTGTCAAAAGATTCCTTCAAAGAACATCCAAAATTGTCACCATAAGCTTTGTTAGATAAAACTTACCGAGAAAATGCATACTCCCAACGCTTTTAAAGCCAATGTAACATCGTAGAATACACGGGGTCTCCCCTTTCCTGACAACTCCACAGGATTAGCAACCAGAAGTTCTGTGTCTGGACCCCGGTTCACTAAAATCACGCGCAATGGGTGAAGCATCTCTTCTTTTAAGCACGAACACAAAGTTTTCTGGCTTTCAGAATCTATGATTTTTTTCCCATCATTTTGCTGGACAAATAAGTCTATGTTTCGAAAGCCTTTCACACTTGAAGAGAATCGACCAAAAGCAACCTGATCGAGAAATATGTAAGGTCTAATAAATAAACTCATGGCAATGCAGAATTTATGTAACTAGACATATGGTTAGAAATTGTATATGAAAAATGAATCCAAGAATGATTAAGCAGAATAAAATCAACAAATAAGAAGTGGAGATTAAAAAAATGCACAGAGAATGTCTGAACAAAATTTAAACAAGTTATTTGTTTCTCCTTAAAAATTAAGATTTTAACATCATGATTCAAATCGTTTACGCTCTCTGATCAGGTTGCTTCCTTTGATTCAGTTTAATGTAAACATGGCTAACTAGGGGAGAAGCAGAAGGCTATGTGCATACATAAATAACAATTCAGGACAGAATACCTTAATATCAGAGTCCTTAGAAATCCTCATAATGTCATAACACAAGCCCTTCTGGTCAACACACTGTATCTGAAGCAGGGTATGAGCTGGGCTCAGTGAGTTATCCACAATAACAGTAGGTGTCTTCAGTGTTGTCATATCTTGGCTGAGAGGATGCAGAGACAGCTTGTCTAACAGCTCAGAACTGAATAACTCTTCAGCAAAAGCTGGTGGAAGAGAAGAAAACCCCTGCAAATGTCCGTATTCAGGCCCAGCCAACTGAAGTTCACTGGAGATACACCTCTCTCCTAAAGCATCCATCAGATATTCACATACATAATCTTGCCTCTTTTTAGTGTGAAGCAATTCCCTGTTTTTATGATTAAAAAAAAATTTACAAAATGTCACATTATTAACAAAAGCTATTAGCTACCGACAAAAGTACAGGAGCAGACAGATGTTTATCTCATATATATTCCATCCAAATGAAGATTTTTATCATTTAGAATGATCTTTACAACAATTGAGGTGAAATATGAAATAATAGACTATAGAGCATATGCAGTAATTAAGAGAGCAAACCATTAAGTCGATGACAATTGACATGAGATGCATATATTTTGTGACAATATAATTGGCCTTTCTGGTTGTGAAAAATCCAACTTCAATCAACAGCTTCTGTTGAAGTGAATTTTATAATCATGAAGAGCACAAGAAATGGCAGAAATTATAGAAAAAGTTTAACCTTTCCCCCTCTGAAGACTTGAAAACAGGTAATAACTAAAATGAACAAAGACTTAAATCTGATCTTGCACCTGGATGTCTGAACTCTGAATATATTTGTGTGTAAATTTTGTGATTAGAGAGGGTGAATGCCATTAATACAAGAGTTGGGATAGCCACACCTGCGCCAGTGGAATTGTTAACTTCCATTGTCTTTTATTTTTTATTTTTTTACCCTTTCATTTTGTGTAAGCAAAGTTTTCCCCTCTCTGCCTAAGGTTACATGTTGGCTCCTCTATAAGTTTTGCAGAATTTTCAATTTAGTTCCCCTTGTTTCAACTGCAGTTACGGTCGATTGTCAAAGATTGAACAGGATAGTTTGAAATTTTAACTAAATTTATTGCGCTTAATAATTTATACAACTTCCAGCCTTGGTGAGCTCCTGGCAAGCCAAGCCCAAACCATATTAACAAAATACGTTACTTTTATTGTTAATTTTGAAGTCTATGTAAGATCATTTAAATTTAGAGTATAAATATCCCTATTTTTGGATTTTGGAGTCATTCTGTCCTTAATCCTTTTACCGATAACAGAATAATCAAGTGCAGCAACAAACAAATAATATTTTGGTCATAATTATTCTATTCCATCGGCATCATATTCTTGAATCTTGATACACATGATTCAATCCGAGGTGTCAAATAGCAGTTCCGATGGTACAGAAAAAAAAGGGATAAAATAAGAATAAATTTGGCTAATCTGTTGTTGTCCAAACAAGCAAAACATGTTGATCACTAGAAGCCACATATGAATCAAAGAGAAACTAATGCCCAATAGGAATATCATCACAAATTCTGATACCAATTTGACTTTCTTTTACATACGAATCAAAGACCAATCAATCTTCCAGATTAACTTTGAATTGACTTCCCCCTTTCATAGACATATGTTGTAGAAAATTCTAAATAGATTGAGTAGTGTAAAGAAGAAAATCCAGCTGATGCAGAATGCAAACAAGAATCTCATACTTACATCCCATCGGTGATAAAGAACATGTCTAACACCCTTCCATCTGGGGTTGGCATCGCTTTGACTCTCTGAATAATAAGTTCAAGGTTGCACAGGATTTCATTAATATCTACAGGGACAGGGAAAAAACAGTGTCAAACACTGTACTGCACGTGTGGAAACCAACCAAAAGAGAGAACAAAACAGCAACTAGTTACCATGTAGCAATCCTTTTTGATCAACACACCAAACATTTAACAAGTAAATCGGAGGTGGTGAAGGATTCGTGGAGTGCTGATTGAAGTGATATGAAAACAAACATGAAGGGCAAGCTGAAATGAGCCGAATCTTCAAACTCTCCCAGTCAACTTTGAGCGATGCTAGATGTGGAAGAACCCAATACACGATGTAGCACCACCTTCCATCCGTGGAAATATCTGCACCACACCCCATCCAATTCACACATGATTAAAACAGCCACGACAACAAAACGTAGCCCCAAAAAAATGAATAAACTCAACATCAAATTATGCAAATGGTAAATATTTTTTTGGTAAGAGACTAAAAATATCTGTTACAAGACTATTATAGACAGTAAAACTCTTCTTCAGCGTTTAACACAAGGCACAAACTTGAGACTGATGATTAAACTAGAAAAACGAATAAACTCAACATCAAACTAAGCAATCGGTTACTACTTTTATTGTTAAGAGCTACAAGTATTCTTTCTGGGCTGAAACTCGAGACTGGTTTAACTTGAAATAACCTCGTGCAAATTGATCTACGCGCTCGGTGTTAAATGGTTTCTATTTGCAAAAAGGGTCGTTAAAAAACAGAATTTCCAGTATATAGAGAGAAGGTATGTATGTAAGAGTAAAATGGATAGAGATTTGAGAATTGAGATTTGTAGGAGAAAGAAGAAACCAAGATGAGAAATGTGAGATACCAGCACGGATTATACGGAGACCGAACTCGAGGATGATTCTGCAAAGATCACAGCCGAGACCAGCCTTGTCGGGGCAATTGACAGTGACGATGCAGGGCTCATTGTGGTCCTTCCCATGCTGAATGACAACGACGTCGTCCCATGGTATCCCCATGACTATGAAGTGGTGGATTCAGGGGACAATAGCCACCGGGAAGAGCATAGCCAGAGCTCAAAATTGCGGCTCCGGACAACGGGGTTGGTGGCTGAGGAACAGAACCACTTGTAATTTGAGGAGGGTTGAATTGCATTAAGATAACATAAAATATATGTGTTTGTAAGTAGTAATTGCTATTTTTTCTAATTGTTTTTCAGAATTATTTCAAAAATGCTTTTTTAACAGTGTAAAATTGATACAAACATAAACTAAATAGTAGTAGTTCCTTGTTAAAAAGTATCTTTAGTTAGTTTAATATATGTATTAGTTGACTATGAGTAATTGATCCAAATCAAATTAAATTAAGTTCTCTTAAATAAAGTTAGAAAATCTTCTGAATTAAAAAACAATATTATCAATAAAATAGATGTTGTAAGTGAGTTAAGAAACTCTAGAGTTAATATCTCAAGTGTTGGATTTTGAAGGGTTTTTGACTGTTAATAGAATTTGAACTTAGATATTCATCTGTATTAACCTAAGATTAATGAACACAACATAATTATTAATTTAAATAAATAAATATAAAGTATATAGAAATTATAATTCTTTTATATTTGAGTATGCACATCACTTGAGATTAATGAAAGAGCATAATCATTAATTTCATCAACAATTGCAATAGTTGATGTCAAAATAGCTTTAGATTATAGAAAATATTTATTCTTAACACAATCCATTAAATTAAGATATGTAAATTAGATTATAGCATCCAGATTATCAAATTTTGTGATCTCTCATAAATTTTTATTGTTGCATAACCATCATTTGGCTTGGTAATTTTTTCATCTCCCACATCTAAAATCCATTGGAAAAAATCTTGAAGTTCTTTTGCATTGGGGTTATTCGGATCATCTTAAATATGTATATTTTTAATGAAAATTAATATATGACATTAGTCCTAAAGGTATAAAGCATTAGTAATAGCATTGATTATGTCTGAATGACTTCCCCTTAGTATGACTAAAAATATTTGTCTAAAGTCTCCTTCAAAAACAATGATTTTCCTCTAAAAGGACAATTTGCATTATTAGAATAATTCATTATATATTTGAGACTTTTGTCTAATGTCTTAAAATAGAACTTGTGCATCATTGGAGCTTCATCCCATATTATAAGTTTTGTCACTTTTAACAATTGTACTAGTTTACTTTCTTGATGCATATTACAAGTTGAGTTATGCAATGCAAGACTGAACTAGAAAACTTTGAGTGAGTTGTTGTTCCTCCAAGCAATAATAAAGATATTATACCACTTGATGCTACAATTAAAACAATATCACCTTTTGAACGTAAAGTAGAAGCTAATGTTTTTCACATAAAAGTTTTACCAGTACCACCATAACCATGTAAGAAAAACATAACATTGTGTCTCTCATAAATAACTTTCATTATTAGCTCAAATATATTTCTTTGCTCATTTGTAACACATGTTAATTAATATTTTATAAGCATGAGAGATGCATCAAAAATATTTAATAATAATGGTACAAAGTTTTCTTTAAAATTTTTCTACTTAAGAATTCATTACATTTCTTGTAAGAGAATTTAAGCAATTTTGAAAATGATCATGCAAGATAGCTTTACCATAATCACATTCTGCATATATAAGTTTATTACCCAATTGATTTCTAACAATGTCTCATGGGTGTGGCATTGATAGGTAATCCTTTAAGTTTTTTCTATTTGATTGCATTAACTCCTCAATTTACAAAAGTCTTAAATTTTGCAATTCTAAATCACTAAGTTGTAAGTCTAAAAATAAATAATATATTATGCTGATATGCATGCAAACTATTATGGTAAAATAGTTGATGTGACATAAAATTGGGAATAAATGTGTATATCTTGAATATTGGATAATTTTTTTTGTTCATAAAGAATACCATCAACTAACCATTGCCAAGTTTGTTCTCACATATGTTATGGTCTATTGATGTTATTTGAGATAAGCATTGTCACAAATAATGACCTGATCCCTAGTTTTTAGCTTCTTTAATGATTTTAGTGTATTTTCTATCATCTTTTAGAAACCTCATTGCAAATCATGCTTCTCTAAAATTAGGATATTGAATACTATTTATGTTTATGATGTCTTCATAACTGTAAGGTCCCTTGGCAACAAATAACATTGTTCTTAAGTAAAATAACTCATCAATGCTCGAAGGAACCTAATTTAATCTTTCAATTTTGTAGTCTTGCTTTCTTGGTTTTCAGCATCTCAATCTAAGGATGTAGCCAAATTTAGACACCAATTGTGCTTATGTAAGATCTTGACCTTCAACATATGCCTTATTTCCTTGCATCCAAGACTTAAACGTTGATTCTTTAACAGTTTCTTTAGAAAACAACAAATTAATATCTTTGTCATCATTAAAATAAATTGATTATTTATTTAAAATTTGAAAGTATAATCTTTCAACTATTGGTGATCTACTATGAATTAGAAATGAAAATATTCTTCAACATGCCTTACTTGATGAAATATACCCACAATCAAGATATTATTTGATTTCACCAATTGTTTCTACTTGAGATTTGTCTTCATTTTCTATGGGAACAATAGCAACAGTAATTCAATCATATCCTTTATTGATTTACTTAAATAAGTACTTGATTCAAGTACTTTGATTATACCATTCAACATTAAGATGAGTTTTGTACTTTATCAAAAGCTTTGAATTGTATAGACAACATAATGAATATCAAGAATTATACCATTTTTTCCAAAATACTTCCATTGTTTATTCTCTTGTAGATAGGATAATCATCTTAGTCAACAATAGTAAAGCTTTGAAATTTCTTAGGATAATACTTGGAACATTTGTCATCTTTCATGGATGGTGATGTTTTGTTAGCTAAACCGCAAGGATCATGTACCATGAGTTTTGACCAACTCATATAAATCTTTCTCTTGATGTTCATTAGGTACTTCAATTGAAATAATTTTATCAATGTCTTTAGTTGTTTAGTAGTTGCTAGATGGATGTAAGAAAAGAAGTAAATGTACATATGGTTGTCCTTGTTTTTTAAATTTAATGTGGTATATATTTGCACATGTAATGAAAGAGTTAAACTGTATACAACAACAAAAGTGTATTGTAATGTTACCTACAAATGCACAAAAGTGTTTGTTATTCATTATCTAAGTCGTTAAAACAAAAGACAAATCAATAGCTAAAATAATATTTAAAATGGGAGAAAAAATATGCAACAAAATGACAACACTTAATACTGGAGAAGAGTTTTATTATATAGAAATAGACTAAGCAAAAAACAATTCAATAATTTTATGTGTGCATGCGCGTACATGTATGTGTAATTGTTAGAAAATTCAGCAAGTTTCCTATATATAATGATTTGGAATTGAATGATAATATAAAATTTTGTATAATATTAGCATATTATTTATTCATCAAATTAGCTTTTAAAAAATAAGATTAATATTTTTTTAGATAGATAAAGTTACTAACATTAAATTCTAGTTATGAGGATTTATTTTATTATATATATTACACAAAAAATGACATATTTTTTCCAATGAAAAATAAAAAGTATTTTTGGTATATTTATATTGCAATTATGATAGAGGACTATCAGGGAAAGACAATAGAAGAGGAGAATAAAAGGATGAGAGACTTGAAAAAAGCTTTGAAAAAAAAAGATAGACCATCAATTAGACCTTGGTGAACTCAAGTCCATGGAGGTGACTTAGATGTTTAAGGAGAAAAGTGAATTTTCTTAGGCCCAACTACTTGAAGAAGACGAAGCATTAGAGAGGGAGCCTTTTGCAGTGTTAATTTTGTAATGATTTTTATGTTTAAGTCACTTTTGAGTCTCTTGTATGAATTTGAATCTTTGGTTTTAAATAGCTTAGTAGTTAACTTGTAGTATACAAACTTGCACTTCAAGTTATGATAAAATTGAAATTTCATTTTTTAAAATTAAGAATATTTCTTTCTTGAGAGTTTATGAATTATTTATTTATTTTAAAAATAACATTGATTCTTATAAAATAAATATTTTATTTGTGATAGATTCTCTTAAGTTTATCAATTTATTAAGAAATTATGATATTTTTTTTATTTATAGAATCTACTTTTCTTTTTATATTTTCTTTTTTTAAAAATAAATTTTGTAAAATTTCAAAAACAACCAAATTTTCATATTTTCTTAGATGAAGAATACATCATGTTAAAATACATTAAACTTAAATTCACAACAAGAATTTTCAATTAAAATACGTTGTAAATTATAAAGTCTGAACGCAAATATACACTTTACTCAAAACGAAAATCCAACAAAAATCATATAAATATTATATGAGTTTTTATTTATTAAATTTAAAGAAAAAAATATTTTATTTAGCTAACATTTTAAGTTTTTAAAATAATATTAATGATTATTTTCTTTTTTATATCTTTACAAAAAAGAAAATTAATAACAGTATCATATTAAGTATTTAATGATAATTAATTTTTTAATTTATATATCATGTATTATATATTAAAGTACAGGAATAACTGTTTTAAAGTCTGAGTAAGAACTTAAAAATAGTATTTAGCATTTATTATTTGCTGACTTTTCTCTTGTGCATCGTTGTTAATTCTATTGGTATCAATTATTATTATTATTATTATTATTATTATGTTGGTAGCATTTTTATTGGTGGCGGGTGAAGGTTTGGCAGCACATATTGAGTGGGCCTACAGAAGAGATTCCTTTAGTCATATCCATGTCAACACTCAATAGACTCTGTCTGGCCACATTTTCTTTTCTTTTGTAAATAAGATACATAGATAGATAGATAGATAGATGTTCATCCAACCCTTTGATTTTCAATGGATATTTGTGGTGCCGTCTTCTCTCCCAGCCTCCAAGCCATGTGGAAATTATACACCTAAATTTTCTGCACTTTCACTTTTTACTTTTCTGTTAAATTATTTTAATTAATTACTCTTCATACAAATGATAGATTCTGCTTTTAAATTTTAAAATATTGTCAATATAAGTGTGGTTTTCTTTTATGCCCATGATTTTAGCTATTAATAACAGTATTTTTTGGTCATTGGAAACCCTCATAAATATACAAGTCTTATTTATAAAATACTATTTTTTGGTATTATTTTGAGTTGTGCACGTTGGATATGCCCCCATAATCCCTGTATATTAATAAATTAGTAGTTATTAGAACTAATACAATTGTTATTGCTTGGAATGATCATGATCTTTTCCATTTACACCAACAAATTAATAAAAAAAATAAAAGAAGTAAATTGCACTCCAGTAATATATTTGTTCTTTAAAACCTTACCTAATATAATGTAGCTAGGAAAAACCTACCTTGTAGTTACTCATAATTTATTATTCACTTTCCCCTGACATCTTGTGACTTCAAGGCAAGTTAACCATCAATTCAACCTCAAAAAGGGTAATTATTCAAGGTTGCTCTAGGTGGGAGGGAGTCTTGCAGCATAAAGAAGACAGATTTTATCCAATATTAAAAAGCGATGGCCTGAGATATACCTTAATTCCAAGTAAAAACTGAGAGGTATTGGGTGGAATATCTTAATTCAATCTTAAAATTTATCTTATATTTTTTCATCCTTAACTTTTAAGTTCATACAAAACATAACCTTAATGTGAAAAATAAATTATTTATCCCTTTAATTTCTTTTCAACTTTTAGATTTTAAAAGGAGTAGTTTACAGAAAAAACCCTACAAAAAAATTAAATGCAGAAAACTATAAATAATTATCCAAAGAGTGTGACAGTTTAAAATATTACATAGATATTTCTCAATTTTTTTTTTCAAAAAACGTTTTAAACTTAAAATAGAAATTTTGTTAAAATGAAAAATAGCCTTTTATTTTCTTTTCCTCTAAACTTATATATCCATTAAATATATAAATTATTTATTTAATAAACAAAAGAGTTGTATATTGTTGGAGTTAGACAATTAACTGCATCCAGTGAAGAGGTTAAGATTCTTTTATTTTTAATTTTCCTCTCCATATCTTTTATTATTAAATAAATAAAATGGTTATTATAGATTTATTTTTCTAAAATCAAAGCGAAGAAAGAAATAGAGAGGATTTTTTATGCGTGCGGGTGGGATTCATTAATTTCCCTTTGGTTGAATAGTAGCGAATAAAAGAATAGCAGCCACTGCTACTTTTCCAAAAAGTGCCAAAAACATCGGTACATATCATTATCAACTATGTGAATGTGATTAAGGAAAAGAAACAAATAAAAAATGCAAAAGACAAAGAAGCATTTTAAATAAGAAGATAATTACTGTACGAATAATATTAAATAAATAAATAAAACTGCAATGATCATGTGGGTTGAAACTATTGTCACGCTAACATGTCTATGCACTACCCACTTTCTATTTTTAATATTTTTCAAACTTACCCATATTCAACTTTTTTTTTTTTAGATGTAGTTAAAATAGTTTAAACACTGTTACATTAACATATTTTACATCAATTTTGGATTATCTTATGTGAAAAAAAAACTGCAAATTAACAAATATATAGAGAGAAAAGATGATGAAATTATATCAGTATAATTTTTATTAACTATTATATTATTTAATAATTTTTAATTATATAATATTTTTAAAATTATTATTAAATTAAAAGTTTTTATATAAATTTTATGTATT
>JAMLFT010010192.1:0-12071 GCA_026544285.1 Pachyrhizus erosus
ATCATCTAATTAAAAATCATTGATATGATAATTTGTTAATTTTTATAATAATTATCTAAAAAATAATGTTGAAGTTAATTTTTAATTAGTTGATAATATAATTTTTTTACACAAGCAATGTAGGTCTATTCAACTCGTTTTTTTTTTCTTTTAAATTTAGGAAGCACGAAAGTATTTTAAAATAAAATATTTGTTTTATTTTATTTCACTTATTATTAAATATACCTTTTTTTGTAGTGTGGGTTCTTTAAGGAAAGTAATAAAAAGGTTCATGATGCTAATGTTTTGTTTGTTACATGGACAATCAGGGATGGATGGATGTTACGTGGATAAACGATGGATTCATCATTAAGAAAAAAATAACAATTGATTGATCATGGATGATTTTTTTTTTTAAAAAAAAAAATAGATTCCCCTGAATTTTGATTGGTTAAAAACGAAAAATCAAGTATGTACCTCTTCATAAACTGATCAAGGATGATTGGAAAGGGGGAAAAACGACATACTTCCTTCATTTGGATAGTTCTACCAAGGGAAAGGAAGAGAGTTTTCTAAGTGGATCTTATCATCCAATACTAAATCTGTCTAAATTTGGATTAAAAATAGAAGGAAACTTTTTTCTTCTTCTTTTATATAAAGCCCAAATATATTCTTGTTTTTCTCTCATCTTTTATTTATTATTATTTAAAATATTTATTTTTTTACATGTATCTTTTTCTTTCATTTTATTTTTATTTAATCAAATATAAAAATAGAAGATTTTTATTTTTTTTCTTTCATTATTTTCATACCATACAACTTAAAATCATTTTATTTTGTATTAACTAAGGTCCGTCTACACTAGCTATGAGTTTTTTATTTTAGATTTAAAAAACAAAATGTGTTTCACACAAATGGAGCTAAAATGATTTTTAACTTAATTTTAAAATATTTTTATATTTATTTTAAAATTAAAAAAAAGTTTTTGAATTTGGTTTTTAGTTTAAAAAATACAAATTCATTACCTTTGACAAAGAACCTTCTCATCATCACTATTGTTGTTGTTGTCGTCACCAACATCACTTTCTATCGTTATTGCTACCACCACTATATCATCATTGTCACAATTGCAATAATTATCATTCTCACCACCATCACTTTTATTACCATTATCACCATCCCCTCCGTCTTCATTAATATCACCACCCACTGTTGTTGTTGCTACCATCACATTGTCATCACCATCCCATTACCATCAACACCACCCATATTACCACCGCCATTACCATCACATTGATATATTTCAATATTATTATTAGTTATTCATGTGTAAATTTTTTTGTTAACAGAAAGTAAACAAGAGTTGTAAAAACATTAATGTTATGTATTTTTATAATTGTTGTTATTGTCATGGTTGTATAATTTTTTATTTTTTTTTTAGTTTTAATATTTTTTTTGTAATTTTTATTAATTTTTAACAAGTTTAATTATTTTTATGTGTTGATAATTTTTATATTACATTATTTTATAATAAAATAATATAAGATGCAATGATTATCTCATTTTATTCATTTTAAATTTGCAACAACTTTTAAAAACAAAAAACAAAAAAAAATTGAAACTAAAAGTTAAAAACTAAAAATGGTTTTTCTTTTTAAAAATTTCAAAATTAAAAATAGATAATCACACAAAAATCAGGCCTAAGTTTTAGTCTTTGAATTTTTTTCAAATTTTGGATTTTAGCCTTTGAACAAATGTTAGACTAATTAAATTCTTTAAAATTTTCTTTAGTCACAACTTTTAAACTTTGTTAATATGATGACCCTTGAAATCACCAAGTGTCAATTTTAAATTATGATTTTTTACAATGACACATATCAATCTTAGATATTGTCATGTCATTATTTAACAATAAACTTTAGTGATAAAGACTAAAAGTTATAACGCAAGAAAACTTTAACAACTTTATCTAATTAAACATTTGTTTAAGAACTAAAAATTAAAAATTAAAAAAATTCAAGAATTATTAAAAATTTAATTAACCCTTTAACTTTATAGTTTTTTCCTTTATTTTTTTTCTCTTTCTTTCCTAAATTAAACATTACCTCTAAGACTTAGTCAATTTTTTTTTTCTATAGCTTATCAAAGAATAGTGGCAAAGTCTAGTACCAACTATAACTAACATCAAACCAAGTGTTTTAAGGATGCAAGAAATTGATGGTTATGTAGCTTACTAGAAGAATTTCCATTGCAAACTAGAAGGTGAAAAAGAAAGGCAAAAAAACATAATTAAGTATTTAAGTAAACAAATGAATCCTTAATGAACAAAAACCAAAGAGACATGCTACAATTTAACAAGACCAATTCTCATGCAAATCAAATATTATAACCATTACTTGTTTCAATAATTTATGATTCGAGGATGCATCCTTTATCTAAACCACATCGACAAAGACTAATATCTTTCTTGTCAAAGTAACTTATGAGATTATTTAAGAAAAACTACTTATCAATGCAACTCTAATGAATCTATGTTTATCCTTCCAAAATATTATCCCAAGAGACATACCACTTGCAAATGGTGCCTTTGATAAGTGTTTATATTACTATTACTATATCCCTAGTCATTTTCAAGAACTTGTGTATCTAACTCGTGCATACAGAAAATCAATAATCCATTAAAAAAATCAACAATCACCTATATTGAACATCAATTAAGTCTTAACACAAAAAATAATTATAATATCTTAGGTGCTTGTATTCATTAATGTTATATAACATCACCAAATTAAGGCATTAGCCCTACTTATTTGGAAATTGCATGTCTGCCTTTGCATTTTTCCTAATAAATACTCTTTTGTCAAATTTAGCATATTACTTTAGTGATCATGCTAGGTTCTTTGTTTCCCAAACTTGTTGGGAATATTTTACATATGGACATGTTTTCATTCTTACTCAGAAGCTTCTAGGATGGATGAACCTCAATATCACACATGAACATTCTATCTTCAATATCTACATTGTTCACATCCACAACAATTTTTTTAAGGAATGTGCTTAGATGGACAAAGATACTTAAGACTAAGTTTGGTCTTATTTAAAACTCTTCATGTAATGGCAGAAAAGTTTGAACTATATTCACATCAAAACATTAGAACCACAAAAATTCCTTCTAATATTAAATTTGCAACAATTGGCAATCCCCTACAAAAAATAGTGATATTTAGAGCATTCATAAATTATGAATTGATGTTTTCAAAATTGACGTTGTTTCTTTGGAAATATTGACCATTCAAAGAAGAAACAATAAATGCTAACGAAATAGTGTGTTTAAGTGTGTTACATGGCCTTTAGGTTGTTACTTTTCTTAGCCCACCACAGGCAAAATAAAAGAGTACGAGAACAAAAGAAGAAAATCATCAAGAAAACTTATACACATTCATAAGACATCTTATTATTGTGTTTTAATCACAACTATTGAGAATGACAAATGATCTTCAACTATAATATTTGAGAAAACATAAATGTCCACAAAACAACAAAAACAATAAGCAATGGTATATATAATTGCCCTATAAGTGTAATAGAATAGAAGCAGTGAAAGTGTCTATCAAAGGGATGGTTCTAGTAAAAAATCATTTCATACAACCTAAAAAAATGTAACAAGCTTGCATCACGTATGGTTATAAATATCAAAACTATTAAACAATGTCAAATTAGTGAAACCTATCATGACTTTATTTTTACTTGGAAGCAGGCAAACACAAAGTCCTTTGAAATGCTTGACTTGGGATGTTAACTCATTAAAACATTTGAATTTCTTAACGAGAACCAAGAAAATCCAAAAGGATCCATAATTTTCTATTTTCCTTGGAAGCCAAAATTTCAAAGAAATTAAAGGCTATAGAGAATTTTGAAGTTATCAAAACAATTTTTTTGTCATTTTGTTTATTGCATAATAACTTTTGAATTAAAAAATTATTTGATGATTTAATAAGTATGAGCATTGAACTTCTAGTTATAGTATCAAGCATAAACAATTTGTTACACTTGAAAAACTAATAATATTAGTATAATTTGGTTTTATGGGAAAAGTTAATTGAGCATAAATTAAGAGAAGTAACAAGGATTGTCAAAAATCAATTTGGTTTTATGTCAAGAAGGTCTACAACATAAGTCATTTACCATTTTGTGGAGGTTGATGGAAAAGTAGAAAAGTAAAGAAAAATACTTACATGTAATTTTTATTGACTTAAATAGTTTATGATCAAATATCAAGAAAAGTGTTGTCGAAGACTTTGAAGAAAAAATTGTACACGTGATTTATATCTAAGTTATCCAAAAACTGTATGAAGGAGTACTTACTAGTGTGAGAACTTCGAGAGGTAAAACTAAGGACTTTCCTATTTAGATAATGTTAATCTAGTCTTGGACATACAAAAAATTATCTATAATTGTGTGCCTTTTGCAGATGGTATAATATTCATTTAGAAATCAAGATAAGCAATTAACATTAAGATTGAACTTTGCAAACAAACTTTGAAAACAAAGGGTTTTCAATTGAGTAGAATTTAGACAAGATATATGTATTACAATTTAAAAGACAAGAGGAATATAACTCAAAAGTAAAAATGGACGAAGATGTCATACCACAATATAAAATGATGAAAAATTAATGTGGATATTACACACAGGATACAAATGGGATGACTAAAATGGAAAAATGGGTGGGAGTTATTGTGATTGCAAAGTATCCACCAAACTCAACCTAGTTTTATCACACAATTATACATCAAATTATCCTATATGGTAGTGATTCTTGGATTTTAAAATGGCCAATATGAGAGAAAGATAGGAGTAACAAAAATGAGAATGTTAAAGACAAATGAGTAGCTATACAAGAAAGGATAAAATACAAAATGAGTATATACGAGAAAAAGGTTAATATAACACCAATTGTGGAAAAAATGACAAAAAATTAGTTAAGGTGGTTTGAACACGTACAAAGAAAGCCACAAGAGATGTTCGTTAGACGAGTAGATTGTGTGATTTTTAGTCCTATGCATAGGAGGAAATGGAAACCAAAAAGGACATTGGAGAAAATTGTTGAGAAAGATCTTCGACTATACAATATTCATAAAGCTTTGGGTGTTAGCTGTTATTATGTGATTGATCCATGAAGCCAACCTCACCTTGTGTGGTAATGCTTTGTCGTATCAATATAAATTCACATTGACAGACCATTCCATGTTTGGCAATATTTCCTCCCTTTAGTTGCAACTTTTTCATTGAGGAAAGATAAATTAATCTAATTTAATTTAAAAACACAAACAACTTAAAGGATACACTATCATCCAATCATCCTTCACCGTGCATAATAAGATTAATGTCTTTTCTAATAACTACTTTAAAGGTCACACTTAAAATGATTTCTAATTTTTAATTAGTTCACATTATAAAAAATTTATACTCACTGTTAGTGAAAGTAAAACTAGAAAACAAAGTATTTCACTAAAGCCAAAGTCAGTCTGCTAGGAAAGCTCCAAATAAGGCACACAAACAATTATTAGTAATAATTATTAAAGCTTAAGGAGCTCCACATAAGGATAATTTTTTTTTGCATTGCATATTTCATTTCATTAACTCCTAAACCTAAGCATAGTCTAATACCTAAACTTTATGTTATGTTCTTAGATATATCAAATCAAATAATATAATTTCTACTCTTTTAATTATTGAATAGACAGAATTTAGTAAATAGTAATTAGACTATAGTTTCACAATTGTAATTTTGTCAAATTGAAGACCAAGTAACTTGTATTATAACGTCTTTAAAACATTTTTTGTAATAATCTATGATGTAATAGAAAACATATCTTCAAAATTGGAAACTTTTATCATGAACCATTCATGATCATAGAATCATTCATTAATATTAATCATTACTAAAAAAATATATATATATGTCTATGTGATAAAAAATCCTTTGCGCATCTCTACACAGTCAATTATTTACAAAAGTTCATTGTATTTTTAAATATAAACAATATATAAAGGATGATAGAATTTAAATACATATCTAATTACTATGTATAATCAAAATATATACAACTCAAAATAATAATTTCTAGTAGTCCAATCAATGTCTCTATCATCCACTTGTCCATCCAAACAAAACAATTAAGAACTCTTAACCTAAGAAATATTTTTTGTATATCTTTTTCAGGAAACTTTTCAGATTCCTCTTTATTAGAATCATTCGATGCTAGTGTCTTTGAGTCACCCTCCTACTCATTGTCTGGAATATCAAAAACATGCTTATCTAAACCTAACTCCTTCCTAATCTTTGTCTTCAATTCTCCATCATCTTCAGTATTATCATTAATAAGATCCTCCTTATAAGGAGTTATCAATCTAGCTCTACTCCTTGAAAAAGATTAGTGAGGTATCATTAGATAAGAGAGAAAAGATCGATGACCAAGGACAAAATAGTCTGATCTAAAAACTTCTCCACGATCAGATGATGTAGCTACAGATGGTTAAGGAAAATAGGAGAAAGATGTGCTTGACCTAAGCTAATTTGTATGGAAATACGGTGGTGTTGGTTGAGTGAATCATACGTTCGAATCAAAAGTTAAAAATTCTCTATACTTTATCCCTATAGGTGCTATGTGTATCATAATTCTACCTATAAAATGATCTTCCTCAAAGTAATCGTCATGCTCCCACTCCCTGTCATAAAGTCACTGATAATCGGTATGTTGGAATCTAGCGCAACATCTTCGTCTTAAAAATAAAATAAAAATGCATGATGAGTCTTCCAACTCGTACAAACAAACAATGAACACATACAAACCTAGACTTTTTAAATTATTCTCTTTTGATCATCATTCGTCCTAAATTAGATGGTTAATTCGATTTCATATCATACAGATTTGCTATCACTAGAACCATCAAAACTCAATGAATTTACTTTACTCTTTATTTAATTATTCATTAATTTTATTTCTATTTTAATAAATCTTCTTGTAAATATTATTTTTCTTTTGTTATTTGTTTACTTTAATTTCCTTTATCTTCTTTCTTTATTATTGCCTATAAATAATGTTGTTTGTCTTAATAGATTTCACCTTAAGTAATGTCTTATGTTTGGTTGTTATTTTGCATGTTTAAGTAGTTTTAGGTTTTAAACTAGTCTTTATGTTGCTAGCTTGCATCTCATTGTCACTTTCACAAAGTTTTTGTGCTCTATACCCAAGCTTGTTCTTGCTTAAAGATTAGTATGAGTTTTAGCCACTCTAGATCACATGGATGCATACACTAGTTATAATCAACATTACTAAAAAGGTTATACTTTCTTATATGGAAAAAACCACCTTGATCTTAACATCCAAAATATTCAAAAGTTTCTTTAAATTTTTACGTTCAAAATCTTTATCTCAAAGTAATGGCGCTAGTGTGATATTTTATAAAAAAAATTTCATTACTTAAGTTAATGTATATAAGAGATAATGAATCATGTAAAATTAGAGTTTGTCCTTACCTAAAGGCTAAGGTTTATTAGGCTTTTTTTTACGAATTTCTTAATGTACATGCCAATGTGGTGTTTTTGAAGTGATTTAATGTGAATGGTACTTTTGAGCTAAATTCCTTGATTTATTATACTATTACTAACGAATTATAGTCACGATCTAGTGCTTTGCATATGCATGAGGTCTTATGCACACTATCAAGAAAGTTCTTGAACTAAAGGAAGCATTGGACTTAATATTGGGTCAACATGTTCGGTTTCTTTTCTTAGTGGGCCAAAATGAGACTGATAAGGTCCAAAACAATTTTGTTTATATTTAAGTTTAATAAATTATTACTTTTCTAATTTGTATCTAATTAATAAATAATAATGATAGTTTTTAAAATATTTACGTACCAGTATATGGAGAAATCTTCTCATACCAAATAATAATATATATAAACAAAAAAATGGTCAAGAAGAATAATATTATAGCAACACCGAAGAAGGGTTGCTTGTGGCAGTAGCGTTAAAAATTGAAGAAACTAGAATAGCCTCTTCCTTTTTCATTTTCATTGCATTTCTCTTTCTCAGCCTCAACCAACGATGCCGTGAGAATTCTCTTCTACAAATTGTACCCTCCATTTAACACCTCGGTAAGCTTCCCCTTAGACCCATTCTCATTTCTTTATCGTCTTCATAATTCATGGCTGCGTAAATAGAATCATAACCAGATCGATCCACTGGTGCAACTTTCCATGAAAAAAAATACAAACAAGAAGAGAATTTTTTAAGTCCAAAATATTAAGATTCAATGACAACATATTTTTATTTTAATGACCTGAATTATTTTAATTACTTTTGTCATTTCTTAAATTCGAAATCAATAATTGGTACATGAACATTCGTTGAATAATCATTAATTCATCATCATCGTTTATCGCATGGTTCCTTAATTTACACGCCTTCCATTCATTTAATAACATATTTCTGTTATTGATTAATCATTTCTATAGCCATTTGAGATTTGATCTCTCCCATACACAATTTAGTTGAGAAATTAAGATGAAATGAATAGTCATTAATCAGATCGCGTATTTTAAGAAATAATTAATAATAAGAATAACAATTATTATTGATATTATAATTATGAAAGATTAACCATGAATTGATTTAGCTGAGGGTGAAGGAAGAGGAAGATGTCATCGTCAAATTCACCGTGCGCAGCCTGCAAGCTTCTACGGCGAAAGTGCACGCAGGAATGCGTGTTCGCACCGTACTTTCCACCGGACAACCCAGAACGTTTCGCGTGCGTGCACCGTGTATTTGGAGCAAGCAACGTGTCAAAGTTGTTGAACGAGCTTAGCGTGGCGCAACGAGATGACGCTGTTAAGTCGCTGGCGTATGAGGCGGAGGCGCGTTTGCGTGATCCTGTGTACGGTTGCGTGGGCTTTATCTCGTTGTTGCAGCAACGGCTCTATCAAATCCAAACGGAGCTTCACAATGCAAAGAAGGAGTTATCTAATTACATTAGCCCTCAGGCTATGCAAGTTCTCTTGGCCAATCCTGGGATGTTTCCACCCACTGGGGTCATCATGCCTCATTTACATCAACCTCATGATAAGTTTAGTATGACACCATCGCATGTTTTGGTTGGCCACGATGGTGGCCAAATGGTTGTTCATGAGCCTCAACACCAGGAGTTTCTAGAAACTCATCATCAACAACAACAACAACTTATGTTTCAAAACTATGAGCAACAACAAGAGTTTACCAAGTTCAATGGTGGGTATGGGAATCAGGTGGAGTTGTTCTCTCCTTCTTTGCCTCTTGGAAACTTTGAGAATGTTGGCTCTTACCAAATGCAGCAACAAGGGGAACAACATCCTATTAAGGCGCAATTGCTCCTTTCACCACAACAGCATTCACGTGGACAGCCCCATCAGCAACAACAATCTGAAAGTGAAGATGGAAGAAGCGTCGTTCCTGCTTGATTTCTCAATCAAGTAGTTATGATGTTCATTTCTCACTTTCTTGCATTTAACATTATTCAAGAAAGGTACATTATTTCTCCTATGTACTTTGGGTTTATATATGTTTCACATAAGAATAAAAGTAATTATATATAGACATCTCTCAGTTATAAACGCCTCGTTAACACTCATCTTTCTCAATATCTCTTTTTTCTATCATATTATAATACTTGCATTCCTATTCCTCTTTCTTCTATCTCTTAATCTAATTAGATGTTAAATAATATATGAATGTCCATTAATCATAATAGAAAAGTGTTAATGGAGAGAAGTTCATATATAACTACTCAAGAATAAACACAAATTTAAAGATTTTTAGTATAATTTTCATTAACAAAATTCTTTCTGTCCCTGCCTCTTTTTTAGTATTGGTAAAAAATGACTTCATCATAATCCTTATATTTCTCTCATACTACAACAACTCCTATATTTTAAATACCTTCTCAATGTTTTTCTCTTTTTATCCCATTACATTATTAATTATGTTGATCATTTATCAGTTTTATCTTCTTGTCTCTTTCTTAGTTTTAACCCTAAATGTGTACATCAGTATTTTTCACATTTTCTCTGGCTGCACTTTCCTTTCACACCTCACTTTTTACACCAAAATAATGCTGGCAAAGCTAGCAAAATAGATTTTTTAGTAGATTGTTTATTATTAATTGAGATTTATCCAAACTAGTGAAATAATTCTTGCTTGTAACTAGTACAGTTCATAATTTAGCAAGTTACAATACATTTTAGACAATACTAACTAGTATAAAATAATATTAACGTGTTACCAAGAACTTATATTATGAGCTTCAACGAAAACTATTCATTAATTAACTTGTAACTGGTATTCTTAAAACACTTTTCATCAATAGTGATGTTAATTTTTTCTTGTGATAAAAGAGGAGAAAATTAAACTCAAATTTCAATATTTATTTTTTATGAAGATTATTAGTGTCAATTGTGACATGATTGTCCTTCTTCATCAAATGATATTACTATATGTATTGAGTTGTATCCAGGGGAATTTAAACCGACGTGCCAACTAAAAGTTTGAATAAAATTCAAAATCCAATGTCAGGTAGACAAGTTTTGTCTACGTCTGTGGCATCCTTAAATTGGACTCCTAACGTACACTTCTTTTTTGTGTTTAATGAAACTCGTAGTTTTAAGACACTGTAATCCTGACCTGCCATAATATTTTCTCTTTTAAATAAGTGTATGTTTTTGTCTCATCAAAAAAGGCTTTCGCCAGTAGAAGGATGTTTTTTATGCCAGATGTGCACAACTTTCGAATAGATTTAATTGTTTTTTACTACATTCAAAATATGCTAATGTAAAACTAAACTATGTGAATAAAAAAAAAAGAACAAAAAATGTTGAATTGTTTTTAATTATGTAATTGGATAAAATTGGTTATGTATTCATAGTATATGGTAAATTTATTGACTTTTATAATAACTATTTTAAAAATTATATCAATAATGATTTATAATTAATTACAAATTTAAAAATATTTTATATTGTTAATACATAACTATTAAATTTATTTTTTATTTTCTATTTATTTAGAGGATAAACATTTCTAAAATTGTTGCATTACTATGTGAGTTACATACATTTTAGTGGCTATTTAATTCCTTTATATTGAAATTACAAGGTAATCAATGACATTATATTTGACCTTCTTCTACAATTCTTGTTTTTGGTTGCAGTTTGTTGCATGTTGATGACAAATGCAAATGGATAAACAAATAGAAAGCATAAGCATTAAACCGTATATGTGAGAATCTTTCATTTCATTTTTTTGGCTATAAAGAAGGTTTTCAATGTGCTCACATTTAAAAGGTAAGATCTTGATAGATATTGTAAAGTTTCTTTATTTGTTTCCTTTTTAGAAGCAACAATATATTTTATCTTTTTTATTTTGCTTAAAAAACAGAATTGTAAATAAGAATTTAACTAACTTTCTATCATTGCTTTATTTTGTTCATATTATTTATTTGTTCACCCTAGCTTCATCTTATTCATTCTGTTGTGTTCGTTTCCTATAATTGTAAATGGTTTGTTAATTAGATAGCGATGATGGTTATAACTCATTTTGTCAAAACACAAAATTTGACTAACAATTTATGGATTACAGTTCTTTCTAGAATGGATAAAATCTAGGGCGAAGCTAGAAAGAAATATAAGGCGGCCAAGAAAAAAACTAATTTTAATAATGAAAACATACATAATATATGCACAACATTTACTATACATAATTAATATTTTTTGTGAATAAAAAATTATATGATTAAATATGTTTTTAATTTATATAAATATTAAAAAAATTATTTTTAATTTTTATTTTCAATCATCAAGTTTCATCAAATTTTTAAAAAGCAGAGTGTGTGACTCATGTTATGCACATGTAAACATTAATAATTAATATTTTATATTATATAAATATTTTTAAATCTTTTTATTAGAAATTATTATAATTATTATTTGTTTATTTAAACTATAAATTATAAAACATAATATTTAATTATTAATTATTTTTATCCATTATAGAT
>JAMLFT010010193.1:0-12071 GCA_026544285.1 Pachyrhizus erosus
ATTTAAGTTACTAATAAGTGAAGAAACAATAAATGGGTAAATTTAGTATAAGGAAATATAAACTTTATATTATAAGATAAATTTGAATAAAAATTATAAGACAAATATACATAACTATTTTTTATAAAATAAAATAAAATAAAAGTAATTGTGACTTAAGAGAAGGTGCGTTGTTGGGTTAAAAACAGAAGGGTATCATATAAGCGAAGTTAAGGATTTTTCCTTGAGACAAAACTGAAGTACAGATTTTGATTTTAATTTTAAAGTAAGTATTTGTTAGACAAATTAGCGATTTGAAATTTTAATTTTAATCTAATAACAACGCAAAAAAATATAATTTATAAACTACATTTAAGCTTTTTTCTCTTAAATCAAATAGATAAAATAAAATTTTATTAAAATGTTGAGAGTAAAAATGAAAAAAGAAATAATAAATTATAAACTAGTGAGATACGAAGAGGAAAATATTATAAAAATTATTAAAATAAATTAGTTGATCAAATATTTGTATTTTGATTAAATATGATTATAAGTTATCTAAATAAATTATAAGTTAGTGAAATGGCTAATCAAAATAACTATTAAACACGTACAATAGTTGACAATAAATTGTTATTATTAAACTAGTACTTGTAAACGTTATTCATTACAATGCAATTAAGTTGACTTAACATTATAACTAACTTTTGTTATCCCATTTTATTTGAAACATCTGATTAATTTAAATAAAAAAGTATTTTACTATATAAAGACAATTATTTTAAACAATTAAAATAAAATAAAATAACTCAAAACTACTTTTTTGTTCGTATATTCAAATGTAAAACTTATTTTATATTATCAGTTTTATCTATAAGTGATTATTAACTTATTTATATTTTATAACTAATCCAAAAAAGACTACATGTTAAAACTCATTAAAGTCTATATAATTTAAGTTTTTTTTAAAGTAAATTGAAGTAAATAAAATCAATATATTAATACATGTTACAACCAACATATTATATTATTTATTAAATATATAATTAATTAAAAAATGTTATTATTTTTAAATGATATATGCAAATAAATTTATATTTAATATATAATAATGATGATGATAATAACAATAGTTTAATTATTATTAAAAAAAAGTATTATGTATTAATAGTGTAAAATAATTTTATATCATTATTTAATCATAAATAATTATATATAATAAATTTATTAATTCTATAATAATTATTTTAAAAATTATATTAACGATAAATTATAATTAAATATTTATATAAAATTATTTTACAAAATCGATATATAATCATTAATTTTTTTATTATTTTGTTTAACTATTCTGAAGAAATACTCTCAATTTAATATATCCGTACAAATTAATATGCAACATTGAAAAATATATATATATATATAAAAGACAAAACATAAAACAGGAATACGCTCAAATTAAATTTATTTTAAATATAAAACAGAATGGGACATAATTTAACAAAGTAGTTCGATATATTTATCAAAATTTGAAATAAAAAAACAGAACAAACAATTTCAGTCAATTGTGCCAGTTATCAAAATTTCACACAAATTGTCCGTATAACAAAATTCATAAAAGAATATTCGGATTGAATGATAACGAATTTGACTGTTTAATTCAGTTTCTTTTTATAAAAAAAAAAAACTTTATTACTAAGTTTTTAGAAAAAAAAAAGATTTAAAAAGCATTTATTTATAAAAATAATTCTATTGGAGCATGCAATAGGTAAAGGCATTGGAAGTTGGAAGTAATGGGTCTTCCACCAAAGTAATTAGCAAATGAGTGTGCTAAGCAGTGTGTGTGGTGTGGATCTCATTTTTTCTCAAAGTTCAAAATGCACCAATTACTTTGTGTTGAGTTGTCTACTAATGTCAATTCTTACATAAAATGCTTTAGGCGTAACTTTAATGGGGCTCGTGTACTCATCTACCTAATTTTCTTTTTGAAGCAAATAACGGAAAGTAGACAAAAGACTGGTCATAATTTAATTTGTATGTTTATGACTGTTGCATTTAAATGCCAAACTCTCAAGAAATAACTTCTTCTATACGTCAATCTATACTAATTTTGAAAATATTTTATCAATGTGTTTGCCATCTAATTAATAAGTTTTGTTGATGAAAATTTTGAATTTGAATTTTCATCTTCTCTCTCCACCTCTTTGTGTTCATGAAAAAAATATCATTTGGATTGACATTTATTTGAATTTTATCACTTGTCTCTCACTTATTTATGTCTCTTATTTCATCCTCTCTCCACCTATTTATTTACACTTAAGCATTCCCCTTTTCTTGTTTCCTATCTACCTAGCCATATTGAGGAGATTATTTGTTTACTCATTTCTCTATTTGCAATTACTAGTAGAGATTTTTTTTTTCTATAAATGGGCTTGATGATTTTGTTCATAGTGTATTTTTATTTTTCAATCTTTTTAATCATCCCTTCCAAGGACGAAGTCAACATTACATTATAAGAACAGTTAAATGTAAAAATTAAAATTCATTCAATAAAAATATGTACGTAACAATTTTATACAAAATATTTATAATTATTACTTACTCTTAATACTGGATATAATACAAAATAGAGTTATAGTGACTCACAATTCTCACAAAATCTTGACTCCAGAAAACTTCAAATCTCAATTTCAATATTAATCTCTAGTTATTTTTTAACAATTTTTTCTTAATTTTATATATGAATAATTAAATAAAGCACATTAATTTTCACAATCTTAAAAGATAAGATTTGATCAAGGAAAGATATTGAAAGATATAAAATAAATCTTTTTAAATTAGTTATAATATGACATCATGGAATCAATTCCTTCGTGAAAATTGATTCCAATAATTTAGAATTGATTCCTTTTTGTGGGAATTGATTTCTATAGTAAAAAAATTAATTCTTTTAAGTAAGAATTGATTTCCATGTCAAATTGAATGATGATGTGTGCATGAATTTCTTTTCTACAACAATTGTAAAATGTTCAAGATGTATCATCATAATGCATACAAAGTTATGAATATATTAATTGTAATAAAAGTTATTTTTATTTTATTCTTAATAATACTTTTTCTTTTAAAAAATTAGTGTTTAGCCAGTCATAATTAATGCGACCATGACTAATCTTGACATTGCAAAATTTTAATTGTTACTATTTGTAAAGTTAGCCACAAGTAATTTAAGTGGGGTAGTATTACTTAATATAGTCAAAGTTAAATTTCGATTCAAATACATGAGTCATGTTTCTAACCTTTGCATCAAGAAATTTGATATACATAGTGTAGTCATGGTTATTTTTGTAACTCATTTCATGTAAAAACTTTATATAGACTTTGTTTGGTTAAAAACAATTAAAACGTGACTAAATTAATATGTTTTTTTAACTTAGGTTATTGTCCCCATAATACCTAACTAGTTTGTTTTATTCTGCTCTAATTATACATATGCTCTGATATTTGCTTATCTAATTTATGCTATGATATTTTATTTTATGTAGTTATGGTATTTATCTATTAGATGTTATGATTTCTTATAAAATGTTTGCTCTAATGTTTGCAAAGATGGTTATTTAAATGTTTTTCCCCTTTTATACATGTTTTGAAAACTTCAAGTATCTTGTTATACTTTTCCAAGCTTTTGTCCAAATCCTGAAAAAACCTTGCAAAATGTTTTTAACTATGGCATAGTCAATTTTGTTTCTTTACTCTAGTGCAAATGTTTTCATACTTAAAGTTCTAATATTCTTTGAAATATAGCAATCTTTTTTAAAGCTTAGACAAGCTTTTATAAAAATATACTACTTATCCTAAAAACTCTAATATTATGATAAAAGAAAATATTTTCTTTTTATATACAAGGTTTTGATGTTTACCAAGATAAGACTGTTTTATTTTCTCTTTACTCTGATATAAGTTTAAAACTTCATCTTTTATTTATTTATTTATTCTTAAATTTTGTCTCATTTATATTTATAGCTTATATGCTTTGAACAAAACCTTTATGATTTATCTAAATTCATTTCATGTTATTATAGAAGTATTGTTTATATTTTGTCTAAATTACAAAACATGTCTTTTAACCAAGGAGTTTGTTTTCTTTTATTATATGATTATTTATTATCATACAAAAGGATGATTGTTAGATCCAAGTCAATTCAACCCTTAATTTTAATAACAATAAACAGAATAAAAGATTTTTTTAATAAAAGATTTTTTTAATAAAAATTAATAATCTTTTTCTACCACATACCGTTCTAAAAGTTTGTCTTATGAAAAAATTACATTTGTATTGAACAATCAGCCTTCGTTTGTCAATTTATCTAAAAATTCGTCTAAAAAATTCATGACAAGGAGGAAGACAAGGATTGAAGGAAAATTTTTAGAAATAAAAGTCAAATAGCATATAGAAGAAGTTTGAGTATCAGTCAGGATATACATATCAGAATGAAAATTATGTTTATTGAGAATCTAATGTTTTTCAATGTTAATTTTCAAAATAGAAGAAAACTCTTTACAACTATTTTTGACTTTTGCTATAAAAACCTCCTCAATAATCTATTTATAGTACAATATTACAAGAGAAGAAAGATCGTGTGTTAATCAAGTTTTATTTATTTCTAATTATTTTTCATTTAAATTTTTTTATAACCTTATAAATACTTTGTAAACACATAGATTATCATTTATTTATTTTTAGTTTATAAAAAAGGCTTAACTTTAACACCAATTTCCAATCAAATTAGTTTAATCATTTGATCAATGTTTATAACATTACAATATTAAAATATAGATTTAAATATATTTTTGACCCTGTAAAATTAATAAGTTTTGATTTTAGTCTTTATAATTTTTTTTAAAATTTTCATCCCTCAAAAAATAAAAATTTTATTTTTAATCTTTATTATTATGTTACATTCGTTAACAACTTATGTGTTTAGCAAAAGGTAAAATAATTATCTTATAAAACACCTACTAGAGTTTACAATATAATGTCAACACATAATATCTTAAAAAAAATTAGATTTCTATAATAATTTTTATTTATTTACCTTAAAATGAATTTAGGGTTCAAAATAAAATAATAATTATAGGGACCAAATCTAATTTTTTTTTATTTTATAAGGATTAAAATCAATAGATTTAAATTTTAGAGGGATGAAGAACAAATAAAATTTTGATAAGAACCAAAATCAAAACATTATAAAGACTAAAAATATATTTAAATCTTAAATATATTAATGACAAAAGAAAATTATATCTAAACACAAGATCTTTTAAAACTTCTTATATAAAATATAGATCCAATAATCAATATAGGAAAAATCCTTTTTCATAACCTTTATAAATATCTAATGACCAATAAAAATAATCAATTAATTATATAATATAATGAATAAATAAGGAGTATTTAGTATTATGTTGATTTTTCTAACAAAAAAATTATTCATTGTGGTCATAATTCTTAATCTAGATTTAATAACAAAATCATGTTTCTATGCATACATTTGTAGTTTTAATTTAATGAATTTTTTTTTATCAAATAATTTAATAAATACTTTTTATTAATCAATTTAATAAAATAATTTCTTTAAAGTAATAATATAATATAAAACTAAAAAGAAATGAAACATTATATGAGATCATAGCATATATAGTTGTCACATAAGTGGGTGAAGTTGTCGGTGTCATTGAGGACCTTGACATAGATGTCCTAAAAGATCTTTTTGTGGTTGGAGATGACCTAGAGGAGGAGGGAAGGATAATCATAGCAACAACAATAAGTGTTAAGGTTAGGGTTAGTGGTAGCGAAGGTGGACATAGATGGTATGGAAGTCATCATATATGTTAGGGAGAGAAGTGAGTTCCTCAAAGGCATGGATGGTCTTAAGGAGGTGGCAATGGGCAATACGAATTTTGTTGAACTTAGGGCAAAGCTTGGTGGCAAAGAAGTGTGTGATTACGTTGGTGACTTTGAAGATGAGGTAAGGGTCAAGGGAGTGATGGGCAAGGTGGGAGAGAACACCATAGTGATAGTGGAAAGAGTACATAAAGGTTTGTAAGAGAAGATGAGACTTAATGTTACAAGCTTCTAAAATCTCAAGAGTGTATGTTTTCTATTGGAGAGGAAAGATGAATCATTTACATGTACTTTATTATAATTGATGTAAAATAACATTTTTTTAAATCAATTATATGTATAACCCATGTAAAACATATTATTTTACATTGGATATTAAATAGAATTGAGAATGTTAGAAATGTAAATAACACATATGACCTTTGTCTAATGTACAAATGAAAAAAAATTGAAAGCTTAAAAATATACTTAAAGACTCTAGATGACATAACACCAAATTAGATGATACAAAACAAGTTAACATTGATAAAAAAAAAAAATTGAAGTTTCAACTCTATAACTTGTATGTTTGATCACACACATTTATTTTTTTATCTCCTATTTATTTTTTTTATTTTTTTTTTATCATATCACTTATATTTTTTATTTTTATTTTTTTTATCATATCACTTATATTTTTTTATTTTTTTTCTATTTCTATCTTCTTTCCTCCCACATTGAATATATATCCCCGATAACACCTTTTATACATGAAAGTATTCTGAGTTCTAATAAGCAAACATTCTATGTACATGGAAGGAAGAAATAAATAGAAAAAAAGAAAAATACATAAAGTGACAAATATGATAAGTACAATATGATGAAAATATATATATATATATAAGAAATGACTAGGAAATAAAAAAAAGAGTGCATATGAATATAATTATTCATTTAATATATATTGCAAACATGTCAAGTAAAAATGTTTTTTATTGTGTGTAATATAGATAACTATATTAAAATAACTAATACGTTGGTGACTTAACAAAATGTAAAACATTCATCAAAAGGAAAACACAAAAAAATTATTTGTCAAAAATATCGAGCATACTTCACGTCAAAATATACTTATTGACTTAGTGCACGATCAATTGAACTTATTTTAACTAAATAAGTATTTAAAAAAAACACGTGATTATACTGTTAAAATTTATGTTGCCAAAAAAATACTCTTAAAATTTATACAAAATAATCTTTTTATATAAAAATTTATATAGTCTAAAATCATAATTTCTTATAAACGTTTGTGAGTCATACATTTTATTTAATAGATATCTTTTATGATTTTTTAATTTTTTTTTAAAAATGTGTTAAAAAATTTGTTGTTATCCCCCTTTTATAAATAATGCAACTCTATGTAGCTAGCATACTTGAGATACAAGGTTACAATGATGCCCACACTTGTCAACTATATACCATAACAGTCTCCACTCTCCACTCTCCACTCTCCAATTCCAAACTTGTCTATACAGAAGCAACATGGTTTCTTCAATCAGGTTGATGTTGAATTTGGCATCCCAAATGCATTCTTCAGTCCAATCATTAATCTCTGCCGAAAAGTCCCGGTCTTGACGCTCCCAACATCAACAGAGATAGAAGACTTCTTCACCTTATGGTCCTCCATTCTGGCGCCAAACTCGAATCTCGAAGACGAACTGGACCATCTCTCCCCCTTCTTCACTCTACCATTCTCATCCGGCACAAAATGGAAACTCGCCGAACGCTCTGACCCCAACGCACCTCTCTCCTCCTTCACTTCACATTCTCGCAGCACATTGTTCATGCATCTAACCTCTTCTTCCAGGTTACCAATGCGAGCACTCGTCCAATCCATCACTGTCTTCAGTCGAGCCATTTCGCACAGAGCCGCGTCGCGATGGAGGAAGTCCCCAAGCGTCATGGAACGACGTCTTTGTCGCCGCATGTTGCTCTCAAACCGGAGTTGATGACGTTGTGCACTTGCTATGGCAATGGAGTGGCGAGTGTTGAGATGCTCTACCATCACTGCTTGCACTACCAATCTCAATGACATTCTCGGGTTCTGAACACACTCTACTAGGGTCTCACTTGAGAGCTTTGTGCAGTCTATGCTATTGCATATTCTGCTTCTCTCTTCTTCCGTTACTTTCTCACACTTGTTTTCCTTCACAAATACCAAATATAAAATCAATAATCATATCATTTTTATCTAATAAAAATGAGACATGTGTTGTGTTGTGTCTCGTACCTTGAGATACTGATCAACCATTTTATAAAGGAAGTAGTGGTTCTCGAAGCTTCTACCAATTGATTCAGCCACAATTTGAAAATCTCGGGGCTTCATTTCATTCACGTCATTTATACGAGTAACGCCGTGAACTGAAACAAGCGCTTCAATGCATCTGCTAACGAGAGACGCCGTCGTTTCGGCCTCAGGAAGTAAAGGCATGCAAGAACGAAGAACCCTTGATGCCTGCTCTTGATTAGCGCCAACGACTTCGCCGAAGCATGTTTCTGCCACGTGGCTCAGGCCGTCCCCTGCCGTCATTCCCAGCAGCTTCGACGCTGTTCTGACGACGGCGACGTTTTCCGGCGTCATTTGGACTTTGCCGTTGTAACAGAATTCCGCTATGGCGGCGAAGGTATCAGTCGTTATGTTTAACGGTGGAGAGAGAGTGAGGTCTGAGGTTTCCGTTAAATGGCGTTTTAGGTATGAGCTTTGTGATACCACACGGTCCTGGAAATTAAGTAAAAATCGAGAACATCATGAGTGTATATAATTTCATTAATAGCGTAAAAAGAACTGCACTTATTTCTATCTAATTGTTAATTAAATTAAAGGATTGCCCCTACGTGTTAGGATTTAAAAGCAGCGCCTTGAAAAGCAATCACTGATCTAAAAGGATCGTGAAAGACAAAACAGAGCTTCAATGAAGCTTCGCACAGCATACATGAAATGGATTATTATATGATTACTATCCACTAAACTAATTCTATCACAATATTGTTTAATCGTGCCATAAATTTGTATAAGATTTTTATAATATTATTCTTTATTTTTATTATGTCAATTATTTTCTCACTTCTCTACAATTTTTTCTTTTCATTACATGACAATTTCTTTAAAACTTTGTACCCTAACAATTTCTTTCTTACTATTTGATATAATATTCTTTTGTTTTTATCATCGATTATTATTTCATAGGGTTGAGGCTTAACAACAATTAGCAACATTGTCAATAAGCTTGGTTGATAATTATGCAAATATATTGCGAACAATATTGAGTGGGACTTATAGAAAGGAAATGGATAGCCTTGGTGGTAGACAAAAGAAAAGGACTTGCCTGGGTTCCTTTAGTCTTTAGGATAGGAAAATAGCAATTTATGCTATGTGTTTTTAATGAGATGAGAAGTTCAACCATAAGTAGTTGATACATACATGTGTTGAATTGACTATTAATGTATGCTTGTTAACTACATTTTAAGCTGAAATGCTGAAAAATGAAGATAGGTTATTTTCCCTAGCTAGAGTATATACCCTGTTCGTAGCTTATTCTCCCTTTTAATAGGAATCCTACTTGTATTCTGGTCCTTAATCATGCAAATCCTATCCTATATACTCGAACCAAAACATGATTTCCTTTACTGTCACTGCCAACAATCTAGGTTGTGTTTTACCTTATAACCGCCAGTATTAACCCCAAGTAAGAAAATTGCAAATTCAGCCAAACATTTTGCTAGATTACATATTGTAACTTTCTAAGATTATTGTTAATTTCTTATTATGAGTATAAAAGATGGATGTGGGTATATGATTGTGTCTAACTAAGTATAGAAGGCTCACGATCACCCATAGGAAGTTGGTACAGAAATTATTTTGCTCCAAAACAAACACTAAAACATCACGAAAGCCAACACCTTAAAGAAAAGAAAAAGAAAACTGAGAAATTTAGAGAAATGCAGGGATTCAAGAACATATCAAAGAACAAATCACAATGGTGAATCAACAGACCTTGTGTAGACGAAAACATATTCCTTGAACACGTATCAAGACATCTGTTTCACGGCCCATTTTCAGAGACCTGATTGAAAATTTTTAATATAAATGAGAAAAATGAAATTGGAGTCAATGCTAGAATCATATGTGTGGAAAACTATATTATATAATATGAATGGCACCCAACAAAAAAGGGTATGCGAGTAATGGAGAGAAGGAATTATTACCAAGCCTTTACTATGGAGTGGAGGGATGCAGGAGAAGAGGAAAATGATGGTGAAGGGGAAGGAGAGGTAGAGGAAAACTCGCATTCTTCCTCGTAGATGGTCTCAACAACACTTAATTGATTCAAATCCCTCATCTGTTTCTCTCGCTGCTCTCTCTTTGAATTGAATTGAATCGCATTGTGCACAGGACTCAGTTTTGAAAAGCCTTTTCAATGCTTTAATTATCATCATAGGTATTGTTAATCACTGTAGTAAGAATATTGGTCATAATAATACAAAGTTTCTTTTTTTATTTTATTAATAATCATTTTATGAGATTCGTTATAAATTATGATGAATAAATTAATAATATTTTTTAATTAACATTTTTCCTTTAATCTGTTAATCACTCTTTACTACTTTTTAATTCTAATAAAATATGTTAGGAAATATATGAAAAATTACGATAAATATATCAATCATACTCTTTTATTTTTTAAATTTTATTTCTTTAATCAATACTCACTGCTTAACATCTACCTACTGATGTTTTGGGAGTAGTGATGAATTTCCGGTGAGAGGTCATAAATATTGTTTGGGGGTGGGAAAGCAACTTAATGGCACATGTGACGACTCATAAATGCTCACTTTAATTTCGTCATTTATCTCTTTTATGTTTACGTGAAAACTGAAAAATACCATCCAACTTCCTCGGATACCCAAATTCTTTGCTAGGATAGTGTTTGCAACTAAAGAATTTATTAAGCATTGATCTTTTTCTTTTTTCAGTCAATAATATTTGAGACATTCAAATAGTCTCATTGATTCAAACCTTATTCCTGACGATATAATAGATGAACCTTTTCTGCTAGTTTCAACTCACATTGATGTTAATTATCCTCTTTTGTTTCTTAGTTCATACAGAAAGTTCCATCTAAGAAAATTTGTACATGTTGCTGTGTTCTTTTAGTACAGCACGAGAACCGATTGGTAAATAACTATACTAGTAAGTTATTTAAAATAGGTAAGTTATTTAAAATTCATCCAAATTGTTTTAAATTATTAAATTTATTAAAAACTGAAAATCAATTAAATCAATGAAAAAATTGAAAATTGAAAATTTTATTTAGTATGATTTTCAGTTGTTAATATTAAAACTGAATTTAATCAAACTAAATGATATTTCTAATAGAACTTAATGATTATTACTATCAATATAAATTTTTTTACACTATTAATTAATAAAAAATTATTATTGTTCTGATTTTTAAGATAATTATTATAAAAATTAATATACGATAAATTATAATTAAATAATAATGTAAAATTATTTTACAATATGAATTTATAGTTTATTTTATTTTTTAATATAGTTTTATTAATTTATAATTGTTGATAGTAAAAATTTGTTTTAAGAATTTAAATATTTTGATTATCAAATAGATGCCTGAATCTAATCAACAAATATACTTTATAATTTACGGGACATAAATTTAAATATAAGTTATGAGTTATGTTTATTCGAATTAACAACGTTTGTTTTCAATTTAAGGATATAAAATAATAAATGAGTAAATTATATGTGTCTTAATTTTAAAGTTTTATTTATTACGTTGAATATTCATTCGTTTTGTAATCTTATAAAAATATCTATTTTAAAAGTCATATAAAAATAAATTAAAAAATAAAAAATACTAAATTGAATTATAAAAGATTAATTTGATTTATTAATTTTGATATTTTATTCAAACTTAATTATGTATTATTTTTATGTTTAATTTGAATAACTTTTCACTAAAAATTAAAACAATCTAATTTATGAACACCTTTACCAATTAATTGATATAAAAAGAGGTAATTATTACTTATAAAAAAAAGGTAAGTATTGAAAAAATAATTTAAGTGCTAATATTATAAAAAAATACATTATCATATAATAAAAAATCTTCATATAAAATAATTTTAT
>JAMLFT010010194.1:0-12070 GCA_026544285.1 Pachyrhizus erosus
CTGAATAGAGATAATAAGAGAAGAGAAATAATTAATTAATATAATTCATAATATAATATAACAAGAATAGAAAAAAATATTAATAAAGTGTTTGTATATAACAAGTGTTTAAAAATCATCACCTTTAATAATCTTTCTTGTAAATTTTCAAATAAATAATTAATTTAATAATTGAAATTATATATTATGATCACATTAGTCCATGAAATTAAAAAATTAAAATAAATTCTTGATTTTTTAAAGTTTCTTTTAAATTTCTAAATTTAATTACTTTTTTTTATTTTGTTCCTTAATCTAAGGACTTAAATGATAATTAATAATAACATATATTTAGAGATAAAGTCAAAACAAATAGTTAATTTTTAAAACTTAAAATTAATCTTAAAAAATTCAAAGACTTCTTTAAATTTATTTTTTAATTTCAGATACAAATATAATAACAAGATACAATATTAAGATACTAAATTGCCTTCTCCTCTTGGTTTTCAAAGAAAACGGTTCCTCCCAGGCCAAGTCTAAAATAATGGATAGACTCCAAACACATGATGTTAACAGTTCACCCCATTTGGGCTGTTTAGTAACATCATTCCACATATCTCTCTATATTTCTCTTAGGCCCTACCTTGTGTCCTCAACTCTCTCTACCTTTCCTCACCCTTTTGAATTTTGAGTTGTGTTGTGTTGTGTTGCTACTACACATTACACAACAACAACATGAACTCTAAGAGCAGGTTGATCACACTTTGGGTTGTGCTCTATGTAGCACTTTGTTCCATAACAAACTCACTAGCTGCTTCAAAGCAGTGCCATTTCCCTGCCATATTCAACTTTGGTGACTCCAATTCAGACACTGGAGGCCTTTCTGCTGCCTTTGGACAAGCTGGCCCTCCTCATGGAGAGTCCTACTTCCGTCACCCTGCAGGTCGTTACTGTGATGGTCGTCTCATTGTTGATTTCATAGGTACTTCCTTTCTTTTCTCTCAGCTCAACCCCTTTTCTCCTCTCTTTGCTTCACTATCTTCACTTTGATTCTCTCAAACCAAAATTTCTAAATCAGTTTGTTTGTTTATTTAGTCTTGAGTGAATGTATGTAGTTTGTAGAACTTTGGATAATGTTGCTTTTTCTTTTTTTAGTTTTTCTTGCTTCAACTAAATTCAAGCCAAATAGAAATGTGTTTCATGGTTTTTCTAATGATTTAGAATTTTCTTGACTAAGTATAAGATCCTTTCTGAGTTGATTTACTTATTTAATTTTGATTAAGAATATTTATTTATATTTTGTTTCCCAAATAAAGGGATCTTAGGAGAAATAATTCATTTTCTTCTGGATTTTATTTGGCTTTTGAAATGTATCCACCGACAGATTCAGTGGGTGCTGTCATTACCCATAACAAACAAATTTGCTAAGCTCATCCGTGTCTGCTGGTACATGCACCCTCAATCCCACCAAACCTTGGAATAATATTATTGTCTACTCTTTTAGGATTTCTTTTGCTTAAGGTTTTGTTCCTTAAAAAGTAAAATATTATTCTTCACACAGCTCGTAGTCCTCAAAATTTATAATTTAATTTATCCGATTTGCTTTAGATAGAATTGCAACGTTAAGAGAACCTGAAACGTTAAGTTTGTTATTTGAAAGATACATTATTTGATCATTTTTTTTTATAAAAAACAATTGTGAACAGATCAATATACAATACTTGGAATTTTTAATGTAATTTTTTAACCATTTTAACCAAATTTTTATAGAATGCATGAAATAAGTTTTGCATAAAATCCTCAAATTATAATTCTAACTTAGTACTTGCTTGGATTGACTGACTGATAAAAGATTTGGATATAGTATATAAAAGGTATTAGGTTTTATTCTTAATTTAATTTTAGTGCCTACTGATAATACTGAAATTAAAATGTATAACCTCATCCATATTATCCAAATTACTTATCATTAGGCGAATCCTAATCCTTAGTGAATTTTCTTTTCATTGTAACTACTGTACAACAACAAAAATAGTTGATGCAACTTGATAGACAATAATATTCATGAATGTTAAATGCATTGTAGCATGTGATTGATACATGAGCCACTCATACTTCTAACATTTTTTTTAACTTTTAAATTAAAATATATAAATTTGGAAAATTTTAATGTAGTTTTTTTATTCACATTGTCAAATTATTGGTTGCTGTTGAATTAATACGGACAAATTTAGAGAGAAAGAATATAATCTTTTTAAAGAAAATGAAAACCTTTTTATTTTTTTAAAAGATTAATCATCAATCCTTATAGTTATACAAATTTTATTTTTTAGTCTTTACATTTAAAAATTATTGTTTTAGTCTCTATACAAATATTTTTGAATCTCATTTGATCCCTTGATAGTTCAGAACAATATGAACTAAAAAGATAAAATTTATGTAGTAGGAAGAATGAAAAAAGATCTAAAATGTTTGTATAGAAATTAAAATAGATTTATAGTATAAAGATTAAAAGATAAAGTTTGTGTAACTATAGAAATTAAATAAATAATTTTTTTATTTTTATAAAATGTTAAACATAGGTTTTGCATAAAATCTCTCTCTCAGTATATGTATATTTAATATTTATTTATTTGTTTGTTAATTTGTTGTAGATAAACTTAGTGAAGAGCATTTCTTAAAATTATAATAACTTGTGCAACTTTCTTTTTTTATTTTTGTTTTTTACCAATGTGATGCAACTTTCAAAGACCCGTGACTGTTAAATGCATTGTAGCATGTGATACATGGAACACACACATTTCTAACATTTGTTTTTTGTTTTTTTAGGATTTTAAAAAGATAATTTTGTTTCTAAATACATCATCTGTAATTGTCACTTATTATAAAATCATGCGCAACAGGGTATGTAGTAAGTTCATTTAGAAAGGCAAGCGATCAATTACATTAAAAAGTTTTAGATTCCATGTCATTTCATAATTTCAATTAAAAAAAGTGTTGCAACTGGAACAATTTGTGATATTTTTATCTTGACAAATGCTAATTAATTTGACCCTTCATTTTCATCTTGTGGATCAAAAGCTAAGAAGCTGGGCCTGCCTTATTTGAGTGCATATCTTGATTCTGTTGGGTCAAATTATAGCCATGGAGCCAACTTTGCAACAGCTGGATCTACCATTAGACCCCAGAATACAACCCTTCATCAGACTGGTGGTTTCAGCCCTTTCTCTTTGGATGTTCAATTCAACCAATTCAATGATTTCCAGCGCAGGACACAATTTTTCAGAGATAAAGGTAATGTCAATGCATGAATCATATTTTCTCTTCAACATATCTATTTATATTCTTCATGTGTAATAGAACTCTCTTCATGAGAAATATATTGCATCCAATTTGACCATATTGGAATGGAATCAAACAATGAGATATGAACATGTTAATAAATTCAGTTTATTTACCTTAAATAAGTGAGTAATCATTTTTCACCCCTCTTAGGTGGAGTATATAAAACACTATTACCAAAGGCAGAAGATTTTTCTCAAGCATTATATACGTTTGATATTGGTCAAAATGACTTGACATCCGGTTACTTCCACAACATGTCCACGGATCAAGTTAAAGCATATGTTCCAGATGTTTTGGCTCAATTCAAGAACGTAATCAAGGTAATTCATTTTAATGCATGTGATATTTCTAGTTGCTTATACAGAAGAGGTTAAACTATTCATTTGGTCAGTTGTCTTCATTTTAAGCTTTTAGTCCTTAGCCATTACACATGCATAAAAGTTACTGAGGATATATTCTAGCAACGTAAGACTTCTACAATACTTCTGGTAGTGATAAACTGCTACAAAAAACTGTTTAGGAATTAAAACTTGCAATTTTCTAGTATAGGAACTAAAACATAAAATGAGGACAACTATAAGTTTCAAACTTATAATTTAGCCTATAAGCAACAAATTTCTAGCATGTGCATCACATAACATGCATGCTTGTGTATGTGTTTGGTATTTTTAGTATGTATACAATCATGGAGGAAGGTCATTTTGGGTTCACAACACGGGTCCCGTTGGTTGTTTGCCATACATCATGGATCTTCACCCATTAAAACCATCATTAGTGGACAAAGCGGGATGTGCAACCCCTTATAATGGAGTGGCCAAGTTCTTCAATCGTGAATTGAAAGAAGTTGTGGTTCAACTCAGAAAAGAACTTCCCTTGGCTGCCATCACCTATGTTGATGTTTACTCGGTGAAGTACTCTCTTATTAGTCAACCAAAGAAGCATGGTAAACCCTTTGGTTGAGACTTGTTTGGTTTATGAGAATGTGTGGAAAAATTAGTTGTGTTTGTTGAATGCAGGTTTTGTGGAACCACTGAGAGCATGTTGTGGGCATGGTGGGAAGTACAACTACAATTTACACATTGGATGTGGTGCTAAGATTAAGACTCATGGCAAAGAGATTCTGGTGGGAAAGCCATGCAAGGATCCATCTGTTTGGGCTAATTGGGATGGTGTTCATTACACTCAGGCTGCTAACAAATGGGTGTTTGATCAGATTGTAGATGGTTCATTTTCTGATCCACCTATTCCTTTGAACATGGCTTGTCATAAGCATCTTTAAATGGAAGGGTGCTAAAACCTTTGTCCTCTCCTCTATGTATCTTCCCTCTTAATTTTGTCTCTCCTAGAAAATACTCGAGGTAAAAAAACAAAAATGGTCACACATTTCTGCATTAATTTTGAGAAATCTCTCTTAGTTGATAGGATCTTGTTGGAGGAATAAAATTGAGAACAGAGGATTTGGGTCATGCATGGGGATGAGGAGTGAGTTCACTTGTAATCTTCACTGATTGCGGATGTTTCCTTTCTTTTTCACTTAATAATGAAGCTTGAACTGTTTGCTTGTGCTCCTCTTTCTATATTTTTTTATTTTTCCCCAGGCAAGATGTTGACGCTTTTATTTTCTTGCATACATTAAAAAAAATGAAAAAGTGCAGCTCAATTTACTGTATGTTGATATTTCATTAATCACGTTTATTTTTGCCTTGATAAAGCAAGTGTTATCCAGTTATTGCTAACTGTTACAAAAAAATTACTACAAATTTATTTGGAAAGTAGGGATAAAAAGGACTAACAATGTAAGAATTTCTCTATCCTTAACAGCATGCTTAAGTAGATTTAGAGAAGCGTAATGACAAGAATTCAAACATAGATAGAAGGCATGCAAAAATAACAGGGCTCAAAATATGAGCATAAAAGAATTTAGTGATGGCGTTTTCAATTGCTTCCTAAGTTAAGAAGGAAATGTAAAGCATGGAGTTGATTATTATGATATAAGAGGAAGGGGTATTTAAGGTTAGGTCTTATTTCTCAATTTAATTCAATTTGAACAATTTGTATGAGAGTTAATTTTTTTTTTAAATAAAAGCAAGTCTTACTTATTATTATATAAAAAAAATTAATCATATATTTATTTTTACTTTCATCTTATTTTTATTTTATTTTTTTCTTCATCTCTCTTCTTTTTTTATTATATCATCTATCACATTATTATTTTCTCTTTCTATCTTTTTCCTTTTCTCTCTATCTCTCTATTTTTCATCCTAATCCATCTCAAAATGAGGTGGACAAATATCAATATTTGATGTCAAGTTAAAATAGGTGTAGGTAAATACTCTAGTCATGATACTTGACTTGTTCAATAATATTATTTTAAACTACTTTATTCTAATTTACTAAATCTTATCAATTCATATTCTATGAACCATATTCTCCTATCTAACCTCTTAGGCTAAAGTAAATGAAAATAAAATATAAAAAAATATTTGATAGTGTAGTTAGTACATAAACTTTTATAAAATGAAAAGAATACCACATATTCATGCAATAGTATAGACTATTTCATTTTATTATTCTCATATTAAATTTTAGTTACTTATATATTAAAATTTAAATGAAACAACTAATAATATTTGACAATATTATCGTCTTAATTGTTAAATATCTCAATTTGAGTGGACTCAATATTTTCCTATTCAAACTCAATTTTAATAAATCTATATATCATCAAATTTATTTAAAATTTTAAGATGAATTTGAATATAACAATTTAACATAACATTTTTAAATATAGAATTCAATAAGAAACATATAACTTTTACTATACATGAGATTAAAAAAAAATCACAATAGAATGCATTGTTACACTTTTCAATAAAAATCTTTTCACTTGTGATTGTTCAATGAAGAAACTAGCTAAACCAGGACACAATTGAGTGAAATTCTTTCATGCGCAAATGGGTTGGCCTTAGCAAGAAAGGCTCAATCCTTGAGAGCCACATCTCCTTGTATAATATTCCAACCAAACACTAATGATGACTAAAACGAAGTTTGTTACAATGACTATGGAAGTTAATTGTTGTCATGTTCCGCACCTTCATGTTTTAGAAACCCAAGTTCAATTAAAATATATATTGATTTGAGTATTTAGTGTCTTTTGTAGGTATTCCATTACCTTATTCAACTTCGGCTAACTCATCAAAATTTGGCAAATTACAATTTAGCTGCACTTCTAGGCCATAATCATCACCACTGGAAGCCACTCCAATTCAGACTAATGCAAATAGAAGAATAAAGTCTAATAATGCAAATAGAAGAATAAAGTCTAATAATGCAAATAGAAGAATAAAGTCTAATAATGCAAATAGAAGAATAAAGTCTAATAATGCAAGTTCAACCACCCAAACTTGAAGACAATGTGCCAGCCACATCAAGAGTCATTATAAAGGTCTGAGATCCTATATTTTTACAACAAACATTCTTTTCATTATTTATTTATTTATATATCTTTAATCTCAATTTGTAATTTAAAATTGGTAAATTTGTTATTAAAAAAATATTAAAGTTACAGTAGTAAAATTTAGTCCGTGCTAAGAAATATTTTTGTATGAGGAGTGAAAACCTCCATGGGAATGCGAGCCAGAGAATAATCTCAATTCCACACTTAAAAAGGGGTAAGAAAAAGAAAAGCAACCACTTTGTTCAACTATCACTTGCAGAGGTTCAGAAAATGGAGTTTGTTATTAAGATGTTATTAGAGCGCTGAGAAAATCGACTTTGACAAAACCTAAAATCTGAAAAATGGAATCGAGCGTTCTGGAATGTCTGGGCGTGGAAATAATCGGCGTTATGAGTCCGGTTTCGATCTGTATGTTTCTGGTGGTTCTCCTCGTTTATTCCCTCTCATCGCCTTCCGCCACCATCGCCACCACTGCAGCGAACCTCGTCTACGCCGAAAATCCCTCCGACACGGCGGCGCAGAAACTCGAGGGCGCTCTCCTGAACGCCATCGTTTTCGTCATCCTCATAGCGCTCGTGACTTTCCTCCTCGTTCTCCTCTACTACTACAACTGCACCGCATTCCTCCGCCACTACATGCACTTCTCCGCCTTCTTCGTCCTCGCCACCATGGGCGGATCCATCTTGCTCTCCGTCCTCCAGCGTTTCTCCATCCCGCTCGATGCCGTCACGTCCTTCGTCTTCCTCTTCAACTTCACCATCGTCGGTGTCCTCTCCGTCTTCGCCGGCGGGATTCCGATTCTCCTCCGCCAGTGCTACATGGTCTGCCTCGGTATCATCGTGGCCGCGTGGTTCACCAAGTTGCCGGAGTGGACCACGTGGACGCTCCTCGTCGCGCTTGCGCTCTACGATTTGGTCGCCGTGCTCGCTCCCGGCGGGCCGCTCAAGCTGCTCGTGGAATTGGCGTCCAGCCGGAACGAGGAGCTGCCGGCGTTGGTCTACGAGGCGCGTCCGACGGTCACCACGCGAAATCACAACGCAGCGTTAGGGTTTCTTGTGGCCGGGGCTTCAGATTCGGAATCTTCTAGAATTGAGCTTCAGGTAGTGTCTAGGGATAGTAATAATAATAATGTAATTAGTAACAATGAGAATGAGGAGAATCGGATTAATGATGAAGGGGAAAGGTCGCCGTTGGTTGGTGGAGTGAGAATTGGTGATGTTGTTGTTGACGAGGAGATGTCTCCTCTTGTTGAGATGAATGGAGTGGGGGATAGTGAGGAAGGGGAAGGTGTGAGGAGGGAGATTGGGGATAGAGGGATTAAGCTTGGACTTGGGGATTTTGTTTTCTACAGTGTTCTTGTGGGGAGAGCGGCTATGTATGATTTGATGACAGTGTATGCGTGTTACCTTGCCATTATTTCCGGCCTGGGCTGCACGCTTATTTTATTGTCTGTGTGCCGCCAGGCTCTGCCCGCACTTCCCATTTCGATTGCTTTGGGGGTTCTGTTCTATTTTTTGACTCGGTTGCTCATGGAGCCCTTCATTGTGGGGACAGCCACCAATTTGATGATGTTCTGAGGCTTTTGAGAGGTGCAGGCTAGGGTTTAGGAATGTTGTAGTGGTTTCATAGAGGAGGAATTTGTGCATGGAGTGAACAGGTGAGCTTGTATCCTTTGTAGTAAGTGACATACGTGTACTCATTATTGAATTATTTTTAACAGATGTTTGAAATGTAATGCAATGCAATGCAGTGCAACCTCTTCCCTGCTCTTTGCTTTGGAGTCTGTACATTTTGAAACTAAATTACTAAAATGAATAGTTATATTGATCAAATGTCTTCCTTGGCATTTTGGTGTACGTGAGATCTGGAGAGGAAATTAGTGATGGCTGGCATTTGTTGAGTGTTTCACTTCTACTTACCTGACTGTATTTTTGGGTTTTTCATACAAATTATAGCCTTCAAGCTGCTTCCCTTCCATGCTTTTATTTATGGACATTGTAATGGAAATTATCCATTTTTGAGTTAACATGCTTCTTAAAAACTGAAAACAATTCAGAAGACTGTTTCATTTCATGTATATTGAGACTGTTAACTAGAACTATGCAACTGCCAATGGGTGATATGGGTTTATTTATCATATGTACGTTTGCATGTGCTGAACAGAGTGATCTGCATTTTATGCTTGTACTATAATGCACAGGGTTGTTAAATAGCAGCCATGATGCTGCCATGGCAGAATGACAGATTTTTTGCCAACTGCCATAAGGGAGGCCTGCCATGGCGGTGCCATAAGACACAACAGTGTGTTTATATGACAGAATTTTTGCTTTCCACCATGCTTCTCTGTTTGCCGTTAATAGCACTAATAATACATACAAGTAATCTTATGCAATAATTTATAGTGTATGCTTTGTAACTAAGAATGTATTCTAGCAATCCTTTCTATTAGTCTTTTGTAGGTTATAAACAAAAATATTGTTTATGAAGATCTGATTGATTTAAGTCTAGCAGCAGTAAAAGGTGCCTTTCTTATGCCAATGAATAATTTGTTTTGCCTCTTTTGTAGTTCAAAAATGTTTACTCTGTCGAGAATTACTTTTAGGGTACTATATCAGTATGTCCTGCCCCCTTGTTTTAATATGTTTTATTTCTTTACAATAGCAGTGGTTGTCCTTATCAGTAAGTTGAATTTCAAGTGATATTATACATGGTTCTTTTTTTGGGGGGAAGAGGGAGGGTATGGGGAAGGAGGGGGGGTGGGGTAGTCAGGTGGTGATAAATCTTTGGATTTCTTTCTCCCCAAGTGTTATGACAAGAATGATATGATACTCTATTAATATCAATCAAATTAACTTTTTGGGTCTTGAACTTGTATTTATTGCCAAGTTCCCCCTTTAGGCTTTCTAATTTATTTACCTTTTGAGTCCTGTTTGCAGGAGCGAGAAGTCGTAAATATGTTATTGGATAGGTATAAGTTGGTTGGATTTGTAAGCATTCTTGTATTTTCTTTATTGCTAATAGGCTCAGATTGTTCAGTTTCATGGAATGTGTGGAGTTGCCTACCCATAAAGTTTTAGTAGTCTCTCAATCCACATAATCTCACATATTCCATTGGCCATTGATCTACATTCTGTTTTTGCACTACATTCGGTTTCTTACTTTGCCATGTGACAAGTTTCCTTCCAAGATATGTACAATGGCCAGAAGTATCCCTTCTATCAGAGCAGTACTCCCCCCCAATATGCATTGGTGTAGGCTTCTATTCAAGTGTCTGTGCTTATACAGTAATCCTATTCCTGGTGACCCTTTTAGATCAAAATTCTGTAAACAGTTTCAAAGTGTTATAGTCCTGGAGTGTGCATGAATTAGCGTAGCAAGCTTTCTGCAAAAGATAAATTCGAATTCCATCAGCTTTGCATTTGTTAATAAACATCCATTGTTAATGGAATGAAGAGCACAAGTCCTAACACTTTCTCTTGATGCCTATCGGAATGTCAACATCAGAAATAGAATTGAAAAGTGATCTGTAACTTGAAACATCAAGAGTTCAATATCTGGGGAATCTGATTGGTCTGGTGTTGGGATGCAGGCTGGCCTTTATTTTTCTTTGTTCCCCTTCACGAGGAGCTGTCAATCCAATTGTGGTACTTCTCACCCGTGTTTGAGTTGTCAATGTTTTGCACATTATCTTCAATTTCTTGAATATTGGTTGCCTTATCAAAACTTGTACAATGTAAGGTCAAAACTTAATGTTGCTAATTCTCCCTTGTTTGCACCAGTGTTCTCTTGACTCATTTTCTACCTACCTCCGATCAGTCCAGGCATTATCTGACCAAACCACTCCTTTCCTGGCAGACCTGGCCTCTTTTGTCAGGTCTTTGCATTGTCAGTTCTGTTTCACATAACTTAGTTTTCTTGCACTTAGCTCTGTTTTGTTTTTGTTAAGTTATATGTGCACCTTTTTTTGCGTGTAAGTGTCTTGTACTCCTTGATTTTTGTTGTTGTTGACTTAACTATGCCTTAGATTAATGATTATGGAGTCTCTACTTTGAATTTTGTTACTAATGACAAATGCGTTCATTTTTGTTTTCTTTTACTTTTTTGAGCATTTGTGTATAATGTAAATTATTTATCTTGTATCCAGTCTTTAGTATAGCCATCCCACTATATAGCGACTTTGGGGTTGGCTGCTGCGTATTGCTATTTTAAATTGACAACTATGTTTGCTTCCCAAAGGTTATTTAAAATTTTGAATGATAAACGTAAACAAAATTCCATTTATGAACTTTTTTTGCCAAGAAAATATGCCTGCTCATATAATTTTGAAACTACATATGCATGACTTTAATTGAAGCTTGCTATTTGCGAAGTTGTGAATATGTTGATTATAGTGACAGTGAAGAAATGAGATGTATCTGATTTTTGTATTAATATGATAATCCCAACACACCAAATGTTCAGCACCTGAACACCTGTTCTGTTTGTGTGAGAATCCTAAATTGGTTAGATTCCATTATATATATATATTTCATGGTAGTTTTCTATAATATTTTAAGTATCAGGAAAACTACAATGTACTGATTGATGATAATCAAATGTGTTTCAAATATTTGTTTAGTCCACCTTTCGACTTTCAAAACTTCATTTTTAGCTTGAATTGATAGTTCCCCACATTTACTTATGGTATTGTAGTAATCATATACTGCCACATTTGCTTGTGAAAATGAAACAATGAAAATCTAATACATCTTGTGATTTTTAATCAAAAGTTTATTATTTTCTCTACTCTTTAATTTAACGAACTTGTAATAAAATTACACAAATCAATAAAAATAAGTAAATTAATTAATATTATTAATTTTTTTAAAATGTTACTAATATATTAATTTTATTTTTATTAATAATAATAATTAATTTTGTTATTTTATTATAATTGTCATGAAAATATTAAAGTCTAAAAACATTATGTATCATTATAAAAAAAATACATATACTTAAAATATTTAATAAAGACAAATAATGAAAAAAATTAATATTTCATTAAAATTGTAAAAATGTCTTATAAAACGATTTATTTATTTTTTTAAATGGTGCTTTATAAAAATTAAAATAATTAAAAATTTTATATCATCAAATCTAATTTAAATGGTTAAAGTAAAAAAATTATATTTTAAAATTATTTGTTTAACTATCAGATTTTAATTTTATATAATTGTATAACACAAATTTATAATTTTTATATTTTTATATAGGATGAAAATTAAGTTATTTTAAAAATAATTCTTAATT
>JAMLFT010010195.1:0-12068 GCA_026544285.1 Pachyrhizus erosus
TCCACTATATCAGTTGTATACATATACGGGTTATGTGCGTTTTACTTTCTTCCATGCAGTTCCTTTATCTCCTACCTTTTACAGGCAGATTGATCTCTAGATAGTTCTCACTCAGGTGGAACCTCCAAGGGTTTCGGTGTCTCCTCCTGGTTTTCCTTTTCAGCCTAGAAGGAGACGTCCCCGTAACTCATCCATAGGACATGCTAGGTTCAGGACTGCTAGACCTGCTCGTAGTGTTGATGTTTATAAGGAAGAAGACCCTTAAGAGAATCCAGAAGACAATGCTTAGATTTATATTATGTTTTCTATAGTATAGTTAATTGTTGTAGAATATATATATAAAACTGTTGTGTTTTGAAGTCGTTTGTAAGACGCAAGTTGAAACCCTATATGTAATATATATATAAGTCTTTTGTTTAATAAAGTCTAGTCTTTAATATAAGTTTACTCTTTAAAAAAAAAAAATAATAGTCGTTACAATGTTAACCCAAGTAGTACCTCCCAGATTCCTTGAATCACCTCCCCGACTTCCCTCACATCGTAGAAGAAGGCGTTGAAGTACCTCAAATCAAACTCTTTCCTCTGCTCATATCAGTTCTAGACCTACCAGACTACCTCCCAAGGCAGAATCTTTTGAAGAGGAAGACCCATCCGAGAATACGGGAGATGAATCTTAAACAGTTCCCTATTTTCGTATAAGTAGTATAACTTTATGTATATTACTGTAAATTAATGAAAGTTACTTTGAATAGTTTGTATGGTTTTATTAGTGAAAATTTAGGACGTTACACATAGGAGAATAAATGGGAAGGAAATTGGGTTGGGAGAGAGTCAGAGGAGGGGAAGGGGAAATTTGCAAGGAAGAACAAAGAGAGGAAGAAGAAGAAGAAGAAAAAGTCTAAGGAAGAAGAAGAATAAGGGGCTTGTGAATAGTAATTAAGGGGTACAAATTGAAAAAATATATAAATATATATAAATAAATAACCAAAATAATACATTTGTTTTATTCACAAAAACTCTAGTTAGAATAAGTGAATAGAAGAGGATAAAATCATAAAACTTGGAAAAGGAAGAAAATAAGCAAGAAGAAGACCTTTTTACCCTTTTCCCTCATTTACAATTATTGTTTGACTTATGAATGATTCTTTATTTTAATTTTAGCATTCAATTAGTTAGCCAAAGTGGAATGAAATATAAAATAGATAGAAAAATGATAAGAGAAAATAAAGAAATCAATTATAATGGAAAAAATCACTAGCAAATACAATTTTTCCTTTTTCCTTTATTTTTAGCGTCGTTTGGATATATGAGTAATTTCTCCATTAAATGGAAATATACATTAGTTAAGTAAGATAGAATCAAAATTTGAGGATGAAGAAAGATAAATTTGAACATAAATTTAAGAGTCTTGGAAATAGACCATTTTGTCCTTGTCTTGTTATTTGATTATAATGTGTATTATTGATTGTTGAGATCATTGATTATGGTTTTAATTTACTATATTGTATATGTATTGAATTGATAATAGAGATGTGATTTACTACCTCTACTATTATCAGAGGTTACATATTCATGATAATTGTCTATATGAGACAGTGAATTTCTAAAATAACCCTAACATAAAAGATGAACTAAGAAATTCTCAAACAATTATGATGTTTATAGAATTATTGCAAAGTAAGAATGAGAGATGGATACTATCCAAAGATATCTTGAAACATATCATCAGTACCAAGGTAGAGTTGACAAATGGAATAAGGAAGGTATATTGGGTTGAAAACCCTAACGAATGGGAAATAAGAATGGGGATTGCAAAGATTGACCACAGAAAGTACCTAAGAAATGTACACATGCTTTGGTGACACCTTGGGAGTATATAAGGTGCCAAGTTGTGAATCGCTCACAATGAAGAGAGTGTGGCAAAATTGGCTTGGCATCCCCTACAAAATGGAGCATTACCAAGATTTAGTTGAGAGTATCTTGGACCCAATACTAGGCAAGATATATACTCCTGGTCATCAATCTAAAATTGCAAACTTGGACTATTATTGACACGCTCGTCTAATTCCTCTTGAAGTTAGTAGTATTGGAGACGACGAAGGGCCCTAAATCGAGTAGAAATTCCTAAGTAGGCACATTACGGTGAGGTGAGAGTCCACGATAGATAGTCATCAGCTATATATGCATGTGTTTGCCTAAGGATAGATTACTCACTCCTACAACCCCCACGATGATAGAAGAATTTCAACCTCTATTTCACCTATCAATAATACCTCTAGAAGGGGGATGAACTTATGATAGATTTCAGGGAGATGATACATTTATGGGCTACATTAGGTTCGCCTTTAAGCCTACCAATATCATAGTCCCATGGCAGTTTGATCATATAAATACACTTGTGTTCTATTCTAGACCCCACCACCTAGATTTATTGGTGTTCTTGCAACAGGACAATATAACTGGACTTCTCCTCTCCTACAATCTTCCATAGGATCAATTCGAAATCAAGACAAAAGAGGGGATTCCACTAAGGAAGAGGATCCTTTCAAAGGATCTAACTAGATATTTTGAATATGGAAAATTATCTTAAAATTTCATATTTGTTTTATCTATTGAATATTTTGGGAATGTAATAATTATACTTATGCTTTTATTTGATCTATATATCAAACTCATCATGTTTTAGATGAAATCATGTTGAATGGACATGTATGAAATTTTATGTTCCTTCAAATTGTAACCCTTGGTGAGCTGAGATTTAAAATTTACCTGTGATACAATTTCCTAGATATAATTTTCTCAAAAATTAAAAGAATAAAAGGGGCGTTACAATTAGTTGGTATTAGAGCAGTTCAACCCCTTAAAAGCCTATGGAATATAGAAAACTAGGAAGAGATTGTTATGTCCACACTACTGGGATAATAGTGTCAAAATGTTTGATGATACGTTGATTGATAAAATCACGTGGATGACTTTGTTGAACATAATAATGTACGCATTGGGCGATATTATGAAAGTACAAATTTGTATATTAGAATAATTAATAAGTTACTAAAAGCCAAACAATAATGTTGGGATTTTTCTGTTACATCAATAGGACATTATAGCAGGAAGACCATCAAATAATAACACTCAAGAATTATTGGACCGTATGACACAAGTCCTAGAATGTATGATTGGAGAACGAAATGAAGAACTCGTAGAATATCAAGGATTGGTAGCCTTTAGAAGGAATAACCCACCTCAATTCAACGATTCCTTTGATCCCCGAAGGAGCCTAGAATTGGGTTATGAAAATTGAAAAGATCTTTTCAACAATGTTTTGTTGGGAAGAACACAAGGTCAATTTTGTGACCTTCATTTTTACTGGAGAGACTAAAAATTGGTAGAGAATAGTGAAGCCTAATCTTTCTCAAGTTGGTCATTCCATACCTTGGGAGATCTTCAAACAAAAATTCTTAGACAAATACTTCCCCGTTGACTACAAACCAAAGAAAGCGAGAGAATTTTTGGAACTAAAACAAGGAGACATGTTTGTAGGAGAATATGCTGCCAAATTTGACGAACCACTAAAATTTTGGCCATATTATGGAGCTGAGGATGGGCAGGCAATCTGCTCATAATTCAAGAATGAATTAAGAGTTGACATAAAATAGGCCATAGGTTACCTTCATCAGATTATCGACTTTCGTACTTTAGTTAGTAAATGTAGAATCTACGAGGAAGACACCAACACCCGCAAAATATAATGGAAAATCGGAGGACCACAAAGGCATCCCAGGAGAACTCTTGGATATTCAAAGAAATCATATCAGAGATCACCAATATATGGAAGTGGGTCAAGTATGCCCAACAAGTGTGTGGGGAGTCCCAAGCCAATAATTTCATACTCTACAACTGTGACACCGATAAAACGTTTTAAATTTGGTGGGCCACACTATATAAGGGACTATCCTTAGAAAAATATTACTTGCCATAATTGTGGAAAAGTTGGACACAAAGCCAAGGATTATTGGTCTCTGAAGAAGGAGGCATCTAGTGCAAGAAAGCCAACCCAAAGCCAAGAAAAATCAAAGGTGACAAGGAAAGTCTTCACCATGAATAGATCTAAAGAGACCATGTCAAATGATCTAATTCATGGTAAGTGCATAACTCCTAGATGTACTATATGATTCGGGTGCTAGTCATTCTTTTATATCTAATAAATGTGCCAAGTATTTATCCTTGCCTTTAACACCATTATCGTATGGATTAACTGTAAATACCCCTATCAAATAAGCTTGTAACTACTAGCCTAGCTTGTATAAAGTGCCCAATAATATTAGAAGGTCGAAGCTTTCTAATCGATTTAATATGCCTTCCCCTATCCAACCTATATTTAGTGTTAGGGATGGATTAGTTATCTTCTAACCATATCATCTTGGATTGTCATCACAAAACAGTAAATTTTGGTACGCGAGATCCAAGCAATTCTAAACCCTCAAGTCATAAGTCTAAGGAAAGAAAGAAAGAAGACTTTTAATTTTTCATGGTGTTGTTCTCAACAAAAGAGAAAATGGAGTTGGATGTCAACAACTTTCCAATTGTTAGAGAATTTCTAGAAGTTTTCCTAGAAGATATGTTTGAATTAACCCTTGAGCAAGAGGTAGAATTTTATATAGACCTTATTCCTAGATCAAATCCAATGCCCATTGCACCATATCGAATGTCACCAAAAGAATTGGCAGAAGTCAAGGTCAGCTGGAAGGAGAACTATTGGATAAGAAATTCATTAGACCTAGTGTATCAGCCTAGGAAGCATTAGTATTGTTAGTGAAAAAGAAGGATAGAGGTATGCAATTATGCATTGATTATCACCAATTGAATAAGGTAACCATTAAGAACAAATATCCACTCTCTAGAATCGATGACCTCATAGACCAATTGAAGGGAGCTCAAGTTTTCTCCAAAATAGATCGGTGGTCAGGATATCACCAGATTAGGATAAAGAAGGAAGGCATTCCAAACTACTTTTCGTACACGCTATGAACATTATGAGTATTTAGTCATGCCCTTTGGGTTGAGTAATGCTCCTACAGTATTCATAGACTATATGAATAGCATTTTTCATGAATTCTTAGATAAGTTTATGGTGATATTCATCGATAATATTCTGATATATTCAGAAAGCCCCAAAGAACATACAAAGCATCTAAGAATTGTGTTGCAAATTCTAAAGGAGTGCCAATTGTATACAAAACGCTCAAAGTGTGAGTTTTGGTTAGAAGAAGTTTCTTAGGACATGTGGTCTGTAAGGAAGGAATTATGGTGGATCCAGCAAAAGTGGAAGCATTGATGCGATGAAACCCTCCAACAACTATCACAGAGATTATAAGTTTCCTAGGCCTAACAAGCTATTAAAGAAAGTTCATTGAAGGATTTTCTAAACTAGCCTTACCTCTAACCAAGTTGACAAGAAAAGGTCAGGCCTTTACTTGGGATCATACCTGTGACAATAGTTTCCAAAAACTTAAAACAAGATTAACTACTTCACCAAATTTAACCTTGCCAGACCCTAAGAAGATGTTTAATGTCTATTGTGACGCCTCACACCAAGGCTTGGTTTGTGTGCTGATGCAAGAAGGAAGACTAATGGCGTATGCTTCTGGATAACTACGCCCACATGAAGGCAATTATCCAACTCATGACTTGGAACTAGTTGTTGTTGTCTTCATATACAAAATTTGGAGACATTACCTTGATGGGGCTAGATTTGAAGTCTTCAGCAATCATAAGAGTCTACGATACTTATTTGATCAGAAAGAACTAAACATGAGGTAAAGAAAGGTGGATGGAATTTATAAAGGACTATGATTTTGAATTATCCTATCACCCAGGAAAAGCAAATGTAGTGGCTGATGCACTCAACAGAAAGTCACGACATCTATCTGTAATGATGGTTGGAGAATTGAAGTTAATAGATGAATTTAGAAATCTTGACTTGGCAATTGAAGTTTTCCCTAGGAGTATATATCTAGAAACTTTAACTGTCACTAATGAATTTTTAGAACAAGTTAAGATAGGACAACAAGAAGATAAAATCTTGCAAGAGAGGTTGGGAGTAGCAAATGGAAACAAGGAACAAAAATTTCAACTAGACACTAATGGCATAATTAGGATCAACAAAAGGATTTGCATACCTCACAATGAGGAAATGAGAAAGATGATCCTAGAAGAAGCACATAAAAGTAAACTTAGTTTCCATTCAAGCATGACAAAAATGTATCTGGATCTAAAGAAAAATTTTTGGTGGCAACAAATGAAAAGAGATGTGACAAGGTTCATTGTTGCTTGCTTGACATGTCAAAAAACTAAGGTAGAACATCAAAAACCTTCAAGACATCTTTAACCACTCAATATCCGAAAATGGAAATGGGATAGTATTTCCATGGATTTTGTGACAGGATTGCCACAAACTTCCACTAGACATGATGCCATATGGGTAATTATCGACCACCTGTCTGAGACTACACATTTCTTACCCATAAATATCTGATACTACCTTGAGAATTGACCCAACTATACCTTAAGGAGATAGTCAGATTACACGAAGTCCCATCAAGTATAGTATCAGATAGATATCCCCGATTTACTTCAAGATTTTGGGGAAGCCTACAAGAAGCTTTGGGAACAAAATTAAAACTTGGCTCTGCTTATCATCCTCAAACCAATGGACAAACAGAGGCAACAATTCAATCACTTAAAGACCTATTGAGGGCTTGTGTGATTGAACAAAGAGGCAGCTGGAATGAATTCCTACCTTTGGTAGAATTCACTTACAACAATAGTTATCACGCAAGCATAGGTATGACATGTAACACCTTTTTTCTTTACGTTTAATGATTAAGAAATTATATGAAGATAACTTTAGCGCAGGTAAAATTTAAAAATTCTAACTAATTTGCCAAGGGAATTACAATTTGATATAACACATCAATTCACATAATTTCATTCCAAGTGTTCTAAATTTAATTATACAAGATAGATAAAGTCATAAGTAAAATCATGGTTACACCATTATAATACTTTGGATAACTAAACAAAATATCTCCTTAATCATTCTCTGATACTAATTTGATCTAATTAGATCCTTTCGAAGGATCTTCCTCTTTTGTAGAGTCTTCTCTCTTGTCTAGGTCATTGGCTTGAACTGATCCCATGGAGGACTTAGGAGGTTGAGGAGTCTGAGGTTGTCTTTGTGATGCTAGAACTCCAACGAATCTAGGTGGCAGGGTCTGAGATAAGACTACTAGTAAATCTACTTGATGAAATTGCCATGGGACTATGATATTAGCAACTTTGAAGACAAATTGAACGTATCCCACGAACGTGTCATCTCCTTGGATTGTGTCATAGGTCCACCTTCCTTCTAAGGGTATTCTGGTCAAGTGAAACATTGGTTGGAATTCATCTGCCATCTATGTTTAAAAACGTAGGGATGTAAGAATGAGATGCATACATATAAATAAAGGGTTGTCTAGCTAACGTAGACTCTCATCTCACCGGTCATGCCTAATTAGGAATCTATTCATTTTAAGGCCCTTCATAGCCTCCAATACTACTAACACCAAGAGGGCTTACATAAGCATATCATTAGTAATCTAATTTTTAATTTTTGGTTGACCATCGGGAGTACATATCCTGCCTAGTACTTGGCCCAGGATACTTTCAACCAAATCTTGGTAATGCTTTGCTTCGTCGAGGAAGCCAAGCCGATTTTGTGACACCCTTCACTTTGAGCGGTTCACAACTTGACACCTTATCTACCCCCAAGGTTTCACCGAGCTTGTGTACATTCCTCAGGTACCTTTTGTGGTCAACCATTGCATTCCCCATTCTTAATTCTCACTTGTTAAGCCTTTCAGTTAAATTTAGCTTCCTTATCCATTTGCCATCTCCACTATTCATTAATCTTGGTATTGATGACAAGTTTTTAATATCTAATGATAACATCCATCTTTATAATGATTAACATCACCCTAAGATTGACTCAATGTTTAATCAACAAGCATCTAATAAAATAAAATGAAGTTATAAATAATTTGAATGAATTTTTGAACAAAAATGGACCTCAGATCAGAGGTTGAACAATAAGGCAAGGTCAAATGACCAAATTGCCCTTTAGGCAGAAATGATCAGTTTACCTCTTTGGGCAAATTTCTGATTTTTCTCTTTTAAATTAGAAAGAAAAGAATTAAGGGAGAAACTTCTACCTATGCTCTAAAACATGAATACATAAAGGGTGTTGCAAAAAATTAGAAAATTGTTAATTTTATAAAAAGACTAAAATAACCCTAGTCTTAAAAATTCAAAATTTGTATGTTATCCACCTCATACAACAAAAGTGTGATTAGGAACTCTTTAAGAATTGTTTGATCAAAATAATACTCAACTTAGAAATTAAATTTAGGAATAAATACACATAAAATGAAAGAATTCAAGAAAAATGACCATTTTGCCCTTAGACGAAAAATGATTACTTTGCTCCTAGATCAAACTTCTGATTTTTTTTTTGTTAGGAAAGAAAAGAATTTAAGAAGGAAGTATCTACATATGTTCTAACCTAGCTTTAATATATATATATATATATTGATGATTTTTCATAAATGACTAAATACCCCTCATATCAAAAATAGAAAATTTTAATAAATTATTCATTTGATATTACTAAATAAATGACTAGAAATTATTTAGAAATATTTGATCTAGATTTCTACTCCATTTAGAGATAAAATGTAGAAAAATTACACATCAAATTTACAATATTCAATATTTATGAAAAATGACCAAAATGCCCTTGGTCAGTAACTTCAAGAAAATTTGGAAAATGAGGTAAAATCTTGGAAAGTAAAAAAAGTGCAACAATTGTTTTAAAATTAGGAAGAAGGAATTCCTTTATAGAATTAATATAATCATACTATTTTGCTCAATAAATTTCTCAAATACCCCTTTCTAATTTATAAATTAAAAGAAATAAGCAGATTTGGTAACTTGAATATTCTATTAATATGTTACACTATTAACCATACCAAGAAAAGAAGTTTCATATGGTAAAAGGTGAAATATGAAAGTCGATAAGTCTCCTTGATTGAAAAGATTCCCCCCATAGTACAAAATTGACAAAAAAAGAGCCAGCAATGGTGGATGAATTGGTCAGATAATATTAAAAACAACTATTAAAACCGAGAATTTTCAATTATACTACTAGAATCTTGTTCCACGAGACTTGATCGAAAGAAGCATAGGTGAAAGCAATTAAAAGTATAATACAAGAGAGATCAAAGAATGGAGAAATGCAATGGGTTGACTACAGAAGGTGCCTAAGGAATGTATGCAGGTTGCGGAAGTCCTTAGGGGTGTATAGGCACCAAGTTTGTGGACTTTCTTAGTTAAAAAGGTCGCACAGAGCCAACTCGGTAGCCCCGACAAAGCAAGGCATTGCCAAGATCAGTAGAGAGTATCTGAGGTTTATACCAACTCAAGATATGTACTCTTGATCGTCACCCAATAAATTGCAGACTATAGATATAATATTTCGTTTCGTATAAGTTCTCATGAGTCAGTAGTAGAAGACAATGAGTGTCACGTTCTAAATTCTATGCTGATTAAACATACACATAAATATTCCAAAATATACTTTCATTCATTAGTTAAACAAGGTTCACATAAGTACTAAACTACTATTACAAAAGATAAGTTTAAATTTCATCTCTTGGATTTTCTGAATGATCTTCCTCCTTTGAGAAGTCAGCCTTGGGAGCAGATCTAGTAGTTCTAGCTCTATTGTGGGTGGAAGAAGAGTTGTCCGGTCTTCTCCTCTTGGGATTAGAAGAGAAATTGGGAGACGAATCAGAGACTCGTGGAGGTTCCACCTAAGTTAGTATGATAGGTAGATCTATTTGTCCATAAGAAGTGGAGGCGAATGGAGCTATAGGAAAGAAAGTAAAGTAGACATAACTTGTGTAGGTGTTTAATTGATATAATGAGTCTCGCGTCCATCGTCCACATAAAGGGGCTAAGGACATGTGAAACAATGAGCAAAACTCTTCAATCGTCTTTTTCTAAAAATGTTAGTTGTAGGAGTGAATCTTCAATTCTTTAAATAAACATATTATATTGGCATACCTGAATTTGTTTATTCTCAATCTCACTGCATTGAGTCCTATAAATTAATTTCTAGCGTATTGGGATCCCTCGCTACCTCTTTAGTACTAACTCCCGAGGACTTATGCGAAACATAACATTAAATCCATGGGTTGCAATTATTTTGGGTGATATTCAAGACTACATATCTCAAGCTGGTACAATACTTAGATACTCTTTACTGGCTTTGGAAATGCTCTGCTTTGTCGGGGTTACCAAGCCAGCTCTGTGACTCCTTAATTTAGGCAGTTCATAAACTTGGTGCCTATACACCCCCAAGCACTTCCATAGCTTGAATACATTCCTTAGGTACCTTCTGTAGTCAACCCATTGCATTTCTCCATTCTTTGGTCTCTCTCATATTTTTACTTATCCTGCCCTAGTTTTTTTCAATCAAGTCTCCAGGTACTAGATCCTTAGAATTTCCATAGTTTCAAAAATTCTCGCTTTTCATTAATTTTTTTTATATATAGCTTAAAGGGACTGGAAGAGCCTAAAATTGCCTAAAACAAATTAGCAAAAATTTGAAAAAGTTTTTAAAAGAAGGGCATTTTGGTAATTTTTCATATATTCTTCAACCTTTGGCCACTCCTATACGAACTAGAAATTCAAATTTGGGGATGTCAAAGCCTTTCATGTTTTTGTCAGTATAATTGCCCAAAATTCATCCATGATTAGATACGAATATAACCCAATTTTCAATTTAAGAATATATACTTAGAGTTGGTGAATTGAATTCGAATTTCCCAGCATTTGAAAACGAAAATTTTTACTTTCAATTCCAACTAATTACAGTGTTTTAGAGCTTAAACCTTTGCGAAAATAAATTTAGAACAACATGGAATGATTATGCAATCAAATTTAAAGCAAAGGAAGATCCCTCCTACCTAATTTTGAAAATTTGAATATCATCGCCATGTGCTCTAGTGACACCTTTGAATTTGCGATTTCATGCACACTTCCTTCAATTTTCTTGTTTGAAACTATTTTTGGGAGGAATGCGAAACTAATGGGGTTAATTTGGGAGGTTTTGGTGAATCAGAGAGTGAGTTCAAGAAGGAGAAAAATAGTTGCTCTCTAGTTTTTGAAGCATTGAGCTTCATGGCTTTTTATAACCAATTCCACAACCCATGGTGGTTTATTTTATTCCTATTGGGTCGATCATAGCTTTCCTAACTCAGGGGCTAAGCTTCCTAGGTTGGGCGATAGTTGCAAAGCTTTCTTCGAGGTTGAGGATGCGCGTCAATGGTGGTTGGGGACGAAGGTACGCAGGGAATGCATAAAACTATTTTATTTTGATAATATCCTAATTATGGGCCCAATGGTCTCACTAGCAACTCACTCTCCTCTAATCTCCTATACGTCTTAAGGGGGTGGGTTTGAATCCTAGTCATCCCCCTTTTGTGCGTTTCGCTTTTTATTTTTAAGTTATTATGCATTGACTCCCTATAGTCATATTAATTATGAGTGATGCTACCCACGTGGGGTAGCATAGTTGGCAGCAGGGCACGTCCACTCTCTATCTTCCTTCGCGTCCTGGGTTCGAGACCCTCCAACATTTTTTTCCAATTTTGCCTTACCTTTTCCTTGTTTCTTTTCCTTTTCTCCTCCTTTTTCTTTTATTTATTTCTTTTTCTATTTTTAATTTTTATTTACTTATGTTTACTTCTATAATTTATTAAAAATTCTAAAAAAAAATTTATCAATTTATTTTATTTTTTTTATAAATTCTATGCAAAAATAGAGGTTTTTCCTTTTTTTTATTTTTAATAACTAATTATATTTTATATTTTTGTTTAAACTTTAATTTAATTATTTTTGCTTCTAAAAATTTCTAAAATTCTTCTTTTTAATCTTTGTTAATATATATATATATATTATGTATA
>JAMLFT010010196.1:0-12041 GCA_026544285.1 Pachyrhizus erosus
TCCGATCTTAAAGTTATTTATTCTTTTATATAAGACTCAATTTATATTATCTCATGTATTAATTATTTTTAAATTAAAATATTTATAATTAAATAAAAAAATTATTGTAACATTTAAAAAAAGATTATTAATGTCAATGATATATTTTTAAAAAATATATAAATTTAAGACAAATTTATTGTTATTAGTTAAATTAATTATTTATTTTTAATCTTGATGAATTGACTAATTGAGTTTTATAAATTGAAATAAAAATAATAATATTTCAAAATAAGTGTGTGTATGCAATATATATATATATATATATGAAGAATCAAATTACTTTCCTAGTCACTCTACGAAAATTACTCCCACTCTCTAAGAAGGAATAACAATTTAGTTTAATAATAGTAAAGAAAAATACAACCCGAACCCGTAAATTCAGTACCTATGATTCTTACATTTGAATAATATTTTCTGTGACTGGTTTTCCGTTCAGCATAAATCCAACCCGAGCAAAATGAACAATATAATTTGTTTCTCAAAAACGTAAAACAAGCCTTGACAACTTGAGTTAAGAACTGCTCCTTCATCCAAACCAATCATCCATCACCTAAGCAAGACGATCATTGGATTTAGACAAAAAAACAAAATGATGTAACAAATTCGGGGGAGAAAGGGTAGGGGAAACCTTTGTCAGTCGGGTACCATAATTTACTAGGCTATAAATAGAAAACAAGGTATAACAAGGTAGCAAAGCACCAGAATTTCCTGGGTAAATTGTGCCATTTTTTTCCTTCATGGTCATGGTATTTGCCTGAGGACAACCATAGACATCATGTTGCCAAGCCTGTTGTCTTACAAATGGGACACAGATTCTTAAGCATTAGCCATTGTTTGATACAGCTGCAATGGAAATCATGGCCACAATCAAGCGTTCCAATGTCATCTCCATCACCATAATCCTCCTGTAGACAACGTAATCAAGTGATGAGACCAGTGTACAAGCATGTAGGGGATATAAATAAGTCAGCTTAGTAAGGTTTACCTGACAGACACAACAAGGTTTTGCATCAATCTGAGATCCTTTCTTAACCGAGTGCTTTCTTTGTTTCAAGAGTTTCCATACGGTTTCCTCACTCAATCCAGTACTCACATTTCCAATTCGCTCTTCCAGAGCCAACAACTCCTGTTATAGTCATAAACATCACATGAGAAACTCTCTAAAATGATGCACTAACTTAAAATACAAGCAATGGATAAACTGACACCATGGTTATAGATATATTAATATTTGCATCTAGATGCAAAAATGAGATTTTACCTCGTAAGACATATTATCAACATCAAGTCGCATATCCCTATGTCGATCATGAACATTAGCTATTTCAGAAAGAAATGATTGATGATCAAGGAACACAACATCCTGTCAAAATATGAAAACACAGTTCTTACACCAGCATTTACAAACTTACTATAAATATCCATTAAGCCAAATAGTAAACAACCAACCAAATTGAGATTATGAGCAAATAAAAATTCATATATTTGGCTAACAGAAAATTATGAGCTAGCTTATATATTAAAAGAAAAACACTTGAGGAAATGGGCCAAAGGTTGGTTGGCATAGGCAATTTAATAGACTTTCATATAGATGCTGAAGAAAATAGAGCTATGTCCACTCATACTTGTGTCTTTGTCTGAACTCAGAACACGATAACAAAAAAGAAATCAATTGCAATCAGCCCTTCATTATTTTCTAGACCGAACTCCTCATTGTGGTATCAAAACAAATGATTTAGAACAGACCTTAACATCAGCCATAAGCTAACACTCAAACTAAAATCTCTTGGATTACATGTAAGATTCTACTATAAGCAACATGTGACAAGACCTACATACAATGTACCAACAGTTCTAAGAATGATTTAAGTGAGATGAATTAGATCTTTCAAGTGATGTGTCAGTGTTGACTATCAGGAAATAAATCATATCATGATCGTAATAAATATAATATATCGGCATATTATCTTTGATTTAAAAAAAACCATAAATCTTATTAATTGTAATTATTTCCTTAAGCCTATATAAACTCATATCCATGGTATATTCAAACACACGGTTTTCAGTCAATGTATTTCTCTACTTTTTTTATATTCAACGTGGTATCTAGAGTCTGTTAGAATCTGTGTTTGCCTGGTGGACCCATTAGTCTTGGAGATATTTTTTTTTTTTTGCAAACTGTGTTTCTTCTTCGGTGCGCTTCCCTTTGCGCTGGTCCATCTCTGGTAACTTTGTTCCTGTTTTTCAACGAGTTTTCCAGCTGCTGCCACTACCGGCGACTTTCCAGCAACATTTTCGACCACTGACCCATACTTTACTATCTCTCTACATCGCCTCCGATATGTGCATCAACTATCTCTTCAATGGTGATTCATACTCAACTAAGTCATCCCAAGTTGATCAAGCTATAGAAGATGGTACTCAACCTACAAAATTTGTCTAGTTTACATTGTGAGTCATGTCAGTTAGGGGAACACATTCGTCAGTCATTCTCTAACCAAGTCAATAAGAGAGTTGCATCTCCTTTTTCTTAATTCAATCTAATGTTTGGGTCCCTCTAGTGTTGTTACCTTATCCGGTTTTAAATATTTTTTTACTTTTATTGATGACTTTTCTCGTTATACATGAGTCTAGTTAATGAAAATCGGTCTTAGTAATTTTCTATCTTTGAGACTTTTTATAATGAAATAACAATGCAATTTGGTATCTCTATCCGCTCTCTTCGCAATGGCAATGAACGTGAATATTTGTCTCACCAATTTGGGACGCTGCCTAGTGAAGCTAATCATTCTGTCTTCTATCACCATTATCCTCAAGGATGCATCTATCTTGATGTCTATGTAGATGCATCATTATCACAGGCAATGATCAAGGTGGCATTATTCATCTGAAGCAATACCTAGCTTATCAATTCCAGATCAAAGACCTTGGTAAGCTTCGATATTTCCTTGGTGTCAAAGTTGCTCAATTTAAAGATAGTTTGGTCATTTCACAAAGAAAATATGCCCTAGACATTCTCGAAGAAACTACCTTATTAAATTGCTAAGCCAACGGACACACCTATGGATCTATGTCAAATTGTTACCTAATCAAGGGGAGCCTTTCTTAGATCCTGGGAGATATAGGAGGTTAGTCAAGAAGCTAAATTATATCACAGTAACATGTCTAGACATTGCATTTACAGTGAATATGGTAAGTCAATTTATAAACTCACCTTGCCAAGAACATTAAGATGCAATCATTTGTATCTTGAAATATATTAAGAATGCTCCTAGCAACGGTCTCAATTATGAGAATAAGGGGCATATCCAAATTGTTGAATATTCTAATGCTAATTGGGCTAGCTCACCCAGTGATAGATGTTCCACATTATTGTATTTTAGTCAGTGATAACTTGGTATCTTGGAAAAGTGAGAAACAAAATATCATAGCAAGATCAAGTGTCGAAACAAAATACTAGTCATGGCTGTAGTAACTAGTGAACTTATACGGTTAAATCAATTGCTCAAAGAACTCAAATTTAAGGAGAATCCACAAATGATTCTCATATGTGACAATTAGACAACCTTGCATATTGGCTTCTAATCCTATCTTCTATGAAAGAACCAAGCACATTGAAATTGATTGTCATTTCACAAGAGAAAAAATTGAGTTTGGAGATATTACTACAAGCTTCATCAACTCTAGTGAACAGTTGACAGATATTTTCACTGAGTCCCTAAGGGGACAAAGGATTAGTCTTATTTGTAGCATGTTGAGCACATATGGCTTGTATGCTCAACTTGAAGAGTGTTGAATATCAGGAAATAAATCATATCATGATTGTAATAAATATAGTATATTGGCACATTATCTTTGGTTTAGAGGAAATCATATATCCTCTAATTAATTGTAATTATTTCCTTAAGTTTATATAAACTCATTCATGGTGTATTCAGACACACAATTTTCAGTCAATATATCTCTCTATTTTCTTTATCTTCAACAATTAGACACAAGAATTTTATCGCAAAAATAAGATTATATTATTGATGAACAATATGGTTAAGACCATGTTAAGAGTATAAGCACATCAACACAAGGTTTCCCCTAACAAAAAGTTACCTCTTTCAAGCAATCCACAAACAACAAACTACACAATGTAAAGAACTTCATGCCATTCCTAACAAAACACACCATCACTGTAAAATAAACCTTCATAACTGTCCCACACATCGTTAAACAAGACATTTAGGACTTGCTAGTCTTGTCTTGTTTCTTTTTCTTCCTAAGCCTTCCAAGGCCTTGAGCCTTGAGCCTTGAGCCTCCACAGGCTCATCAAAACTGACCTATCAAGATGTAAACAACAATAGGATCCAAGCGAGGTGGATGAAAGGAATGCCTTGTATGTTATTGATGATAAAAAGGTATTGCTCAAGAGGTGAGTGCCTTGAAAAAGAGCAAGGGATGTAATTCTTCACATCCTTGTACTATGTTGATGAACAAAATTAGATCTTTCTTGGCTAAATGGAGTGTGCATGTGACCATGGTTATAGGAAATGGAACCAAATAGTCTATTGGCTTGCAAATATTTCTCGTGGTTATAGGAAATGGAACCAAATAGTCTATTGGCTTGCAAATATTTCTCATGGTTTTAACATTATACTTCGTGTATTGAAGTTTCCTCATCCAAGATATGGTAGAACGAAGGAGATTTATCTAGTGTCTTTAGGAGTATTTTAACTTATTAAGGCCTTGTTCTTTTACATACGTGGTCAAGCACATCTAACAACGCAACTTACCAATCTATTTAAGGCGATCAAGCACATTCCCTTTGAGAATTAAGATGCTTTACAGTAGGCACCTTTAATCCCAAGAAGGTACTTCAGCTTCCAAAGATCCGTCTTCTCAAACTAAGTAGCTAACTTCTCCCTTAGAATTTGTTTTTCAAGCTCATTATCACTTACAATAATTATATCATCTACATAAACCAAAAGTGCTATATAAGTTTGCCTTTTTGAGAATGTTATATAAAAGGTGTGAACACCTTGATTGTGCATGTACCCCAAGGATACCATAACCTAAGTGAGCCTTCCACCAAACCAACCACAGGAAGGCTGCATGAGACTATACAACACCTTCATTCCCAATTCTATTTCTTCCAATGGCTAACTCTTCTTCTCAGTTCCTTTTCATATTTATAGGCAATTATTGGTATGCTAACAAAATCCCACCCTTAATGGGTCTAATCAATTGCATGCCCATTCCCCTTCTTTCTAACATAACTCGTTGTATGTCACCAACAAAAAAAAAAACCTTGTAATTCTTTGACTAGCTTACCTAACTAACTAATTACTAACATAACTAACAGAACACACTCCCATTACCGAAACATAATCATTTAATTTGGCTGCCAAATTGCGTTTGCATCATGCGAAAAAACTTTAAAAATAATTGGAAAACATCATACTTATTTTTCACAAGAAAAATCCATGTTACTTGAGTGCAGTCATCAACAAAGGAAACAAACCGTTTTGCACCAGAGATTTTGCAACAGGACACAAGACCCCACATATTAATATGAACAAGATCAAAAGGTTTAACACATTTATTATTATTAGGAGAAAAATTTGAACGGTGGTGTTTAGCAAATTGACAGAGTTCACAATGAAAGGAGTTAACACCTACTTAGTGAAATAAGGAAGGAAATAAAAATTTAATAAAACTAAATGCAAGATGACCAAGATGCCTATGTTGGAGCCATATTTGGGTGTTTGCAAATTCTAAGCTTGTTTGATGGCAAGAAAAAACTTGATGCATGATACTGCCTTTTTTCTTTTTCATACTACAGAGTATAACTCACCTTATTCCTTAACAACTTCAATCGTCCTCTCTGTGACAAGATCTTGGAGAACACAATAGGAAAGAAAAAATGTTGTAAAGCATTTTAAATCTCAAATAAGTTTATCATTAGACACAAGATTATTGGAATGGTTAGGAACATGGAACACATTTTTTCAAGTGAATAAATTATTAAAGTTGAACATCACCACAAACAATAATGGAGGTTTGTGACCAATGATGTGTAAGATGAAAAACAAGGAAAATGAGTAGCATATGATCAATAACACTAGAGTCTACAATCCAAATATTTTTAGTATCAATAGCGTTAAAGGATAAGTTAGAACTCTTATCACTCATGTTACAACACAGGTGCCAGAAAGCTTACTAAGTCCATAAGAGCTCACAGACATTCCAACTCATTAGATTAAGAGATGATGAACAGTGGCAGTGAACAATAGTAATGAATATTGATGGTGAAGAGTCATGATGAATAGTGACTTGGACAATAGCAATAAACATTGTGTGAAAAGTGATGTGAACAGCAGTGACAAATAGTAGCGAAAGGTCTATCAAAGGGTGCAATGAAGGCAACCCAAACCTCTCCATAACGGAGGTGAAAGGATTTTATACGTGGAAGCAAAGACCCAAAGATCATGCAGTCTGTTATGAACTTGAAAACTGGAAAGGTTTGAAAGACAGAAACTGGAAAGTAAAACCTCAGAGACGGAAAACTCTTCAATTTTCAAGAGTCTAACAATTTGTATGAGCTAATTAAAGAGAGAAATTTAAATTATAATAATTACAATAATTATACTCTACAACAAAATCTCAAAGTTAGTTAAGGGGTTGTTATAGTTATAAGAGAGTTGAACAAACTATGGTCAGAGTTAGCTAGGCTGAAAGAATAAATAGGGAAATTTAGAAAAGGAGGGGACAGAAGTTGTAATTCAAGAACGGGGAGGGGGGCCCTGGATTTGTCAAACATCCAGGAATTCTCTATTCTTTTTATAGTTTCCAGTTCTGGTGTTGTACCCGCATTGGACCGGGATTGGGAACTAGGGTTCATCAATAAAGATTCATTCTTTTGCTCAGAAATATGATCTTGTTTTATCAGAAACATACAAAACATTATACTAACAATGTGAAAAATTTTGCATCCTTCCATTTTTTCTCAAATACTGCATCAGATTTTTATCATTATTGCTTGCAACCTTTGGACAGATATGGACCAAATATACCTTTTGGGAATCTAAGTGTTAGTCCAATCAAAATTACAAATAAATCAACATCATTTGTAGGCCTATTAGGGCCAACATAACAACTTAATCCTCACTGCTAAACATGACATGTAATTACATTTTTTGAATTAGATCAGTATAGGGATTGAACCAGCTTTGAGGCCATTATGGCACAATGAGAAAATTAGATAAAGGTAAGGGAAACTTAACATCTATCTATCAATATACACCATTAATTTAGAATAACTAACCTCAAATTGCATGTTCCCGCCTCTACGCATAAGGCCCAAAACATTGTGGAGCTGCACCGTGAAAGAAAATGTCATTATAAGAGAGAATTATTCGTGGAAGAAAATAAAATAATGCAATATAGGACATTGGCATAAAGATTAAAACAAAACTAAATTTATCTTTTCTTCTCAGGGGATTAGTTCAATTATGAGAAAACACGTTGTATATAGTGGTTTTATTAGCTACTGAAATATTTATTCCTCTTTAACCGTACAATTAGAAGTATTATTTAGTATTCTGTGATCTTTAGGGAAAGGTTTTTTACTCGCTTTATACTCTATTGGATCTTTATGGACCTTATAGGCTTATTAAGGTTCAATACCCTTGAAGGATTGGAACTAGATCGTACTATTATAGAGCCAAAATGATGGAATCAAACCTAGTGTGATGATTGAGCAAGAGCAACCAAACACAGGAGTAAATGTTAATCAAATTTGCTCCCAGGCTTATTTTGTTTGCCAGAAATCATTATTGATAGTTATATTCAAGATCATACCTCCTTCAGCTAGGAGTTAGCTTTAAATAAATTTGAAGTCAAACATTATTCATAAAAAAAAAAATAAAGCTAGGGTAAGGTTCAATAAGAAATAACTAGGCTGAACTAAAGTAGTCTTAACTCACTGGAATCACATATGATGCAAACCAAATGCGTTGGAATTTAAGCTACAATTTTTAAAAAAGGCAAGTTTCCACTTAAACAATTTCTGGAACAAAAATTTAAATTTCAAAGAAAATGGTGTCAATCACTTATAGATGCCTCCAACCACTTAATACAATCATTAAAGCAACAATCTTTCCCTGCAGTAAAAACTATGATTATTGAAATGTAAGAGAAAAAGACAACTGGATACAAACCTCGGATACAAGTCCACTACTTTCTTCACTTGCAACAGCTAAAGTGCCTAGTGAATAAGGAATTCCAAATTCACTATCTCCTTGCCTCTCCAGCCATGAAGAAGACCTCGGGTTTGTCCTACTCCCAAATGATAATGCCCTTGGTTCAGATGTAGAAAGACCAGAGCGCAAGGCAGAACAATTATTGCTTGGACTTCCAATAGGATCAGAACTAGGAGAAAACATGGACCGACGAACATATCCAGAAAACCTTTGTGGATGCTGTGAGGGGTTAGGACGAGAAACCCAAGTTAAGGCAAATGAGGGATTGATAGTTGGATTTGATCCAGTCAGTGATGAAGAAGCAACATTTCCCGGAATACTTAAATTTTCACTACTTGAACTTGAAGCTCTAACTGTTGGATTTTGAACTAAATTTCTTAAATCACTGGACGGTACAAAGACTGGATGTTCTAAAATATTTCTAGACATTCTTCTTGAGCTTGCATCCTCCCGATCCCTGTTGGCGCATATAGTTGAGTTTGATGAATAGATGTTTCTGGAACTAGAAACACCACTCAGTCTAAATGATTGTCTATTCCTAGGCAAAGCAGGAACATGGATTACAAGTGACTGGCTTTGAGGAACCACATTATCTATTGGTGGTGTTGACCTCAAGTTCAAAGAATTATCAATAGAATGAAACCTTTGTGATACTTGAGAGGATGAAGAAACACCAGAATGCCTAATCATGCTCCCAACTGAGCATGTGGTGGGAGGAACGGAATTTTGTGGATTTGAAGGATTTAACCTCAAACGGAAATTCCTGTGAAAGTTTTCTGAGCTTCCTGCAACGTTTGAATTTGGAACATTTCCACACACTTCATCCCCCATATGTAGGCCAAGTCTTGCATTTACTTGTTTTGAGAAAATATATTTGCTTGAACTGCTTCCAGCATTATCCTGAGTAGGAATGGTGTGCCAAGCACTGCCATATATATGCTCATTGTAGCTAGAACTCCTAGCATCTGAAGATTGTCCATTATTTCCTTCAACAGCCTTTCTTTTACAAGAGACACGTCGAGTATCAAGAGAACAACCTGGCCTACCATCAACATCTTCTACCAGGAAGCCATTATTTCTAGAAGGAAGCAGAAAAGAACCAAATCCAACATTAGGTGGTATACACTCATTCGTTGACCCACTAGGCCTGTATAAGTTAGGGAGCTTCAGATATTGACTATTATCACTGCCACTGTCTGCTAAACTTGCATTTAAGTTGAGATTCTGGGACATCAAAGGAGAATTGGGGCTACGAGTGTACACAGGACCTGTATTGACATTGTCTAGCGAAAGAGTATTGGTTGGTTCAAGGCACCTTTCTTCTAGTCTTGGACCAGCCAATGCACCAGCAGTAATGGTTGATGACCATCCAAGTTTTCTTTGTTGCTCATTATTTTTAATCTCATTTGGTGTATTACTAGAACTTGGCTCCCCCAAGCTCCACCCACTCAAATTTTGCCATTTATGATTAATGATAGAATCCCCATAAGATGAGTTCATATCACCAGGAGAAAGTGTATTATCAGGTATTTGATTTTCTGCAAGATTCACATTATTCCAGCAAATCTGCTGATCCATAGTAGGATTACCTGATGTAGATCCACAATCAAATTCTAAGGATTCAGGTATTGAACCAACTGTACCTCTCTTCCCTTGCATTGAAGTAAACTATTGATTTTTCCCAACCCAATATAATTAAATAAATGAATTCCTCAATAAAGCAGTAAGTCAGGCACTAAATTTGGCAGAACTGTTCAACAAAACAAGAAAATGTTCATTAAGCAAACTAAACAATTATGCAACAAAATGTTTACATATGATGTTATCCATATATGCTTCAGTAAAATCTCATATATCAACAGAAGCGCCAGGGCATAAGGTAAACTCAACAATCAAGCAACAAAATTACAAAATAAACATGCCTTAATACAGGAAGGTCATCACAATTAACAAAATTCAATGTGTAACTAAAGATCGGGTTAAGTGTGCTTCTTAATCTTATGCTCTAACCTTCTGCGTTAGCATATTGAACAGGCATGCACCATCACTCAATCCTCTTTCATCAGCTAAAGAACCTTGCAGTACCAATCCCACTAATGCAACATTGTCAATTAAATAGTGCTAGAAATCTGCACATCCCCTAGATAAATAGACAAAACCTCAACAACAAAGCCGACACGTTTTCCCAGAAGTTAATAAAATCGGAAAAAACAAAGAAATGAAATTTGACATGATCAGCGCCAATACTGAAAACACCAAACTTAGTTCAATTGACACAAGACCAAGCTGAATTAAAGAGATTCAAGAAGACATGAACCAGTAAAAACCTTCATAATCCAACAACCAACCCTCCTAAGAAATCTCGTCCTAAATAAATAAATAACAAAACCATGGAAAATTCAAACTTTACAAATTTCTGAACCGCGGGAAATCACCCACTGATCAAACCATAGAAAAGCATATGTTAAATGGAAGAAACTCACCAGATGAAACAGAAATGGAGAATCATGGTATGAGTGACTCAGAATGAATAGAGAAAGAAAGCACCCATATCACATTTGGGGTGCTTTTTAATTCGATTTATTGTTCCCTTTCCTCCAGGTGAGAAAAAGGGAGAGAAGAGAGGATGGTGGAGGATATCAAAATCAGATAGAAAATTGAACAGAAAAAACAACAATAAAATAAAATACAATGAAATGAGGCAGTAATCTTCAATTTACAAAACAACCCAAGAGATATTAAATTAGAGTAAAGGTGCTTACCTCGAAGGAAGGAAGTAGAGAAAATGAAATTACTACATTGGCAATTAGATGTAAGAATAGAATCAATTACGGATTAAAAAAAAAAATTGAAAGAATAGAAAATATTATTAGTAGTAATAATTAATAATTAATCTACTAAACGGTAATTCGTAATGAGAAAGTGGGTAAAAAGATGCACTGTTTGGCTGCTTACAAATGGGGAAGGTGAGGTCTGTGTCTTTAGTTATGACCTTACTCAATTCATATGGGTCAGACTTTGTCGCCGAACAAAAACAAATAATAATGATGTTAATAAATTATCGGTGCTGGAGTTTCTTGCCCAATGCAGAAGCTCCAATCTCACTTTTGTGTTCACATCTACATCATGCCAGGGCCTCGCCTTTTTTTTTTTTATGCTGTGTTGGTACGGTGGGTGTGGATGGAAAACACACACAAAAAAAAATAATAAAAAAAAAAAATCATGATACAGTTATTTATTTTAATGTTTTAATTTTATAACATCATTACATTAACAATTAATTTTATGATTTTTTTAACTTTACTGATATTTATAATAAAAAATTAAAATAAATAATATTTCATAAATTCAATAAGTTAACTGATTGAGTTTTATAATTCTGAAGACTAAATGAATTTATTTTAAAAAAAAGATTGTATTTAATTTTTGTTTATACTTAACAAGATATTTTAGTTCGTATCTAACTTTTTTTAGTAATTAAAAAATTATTTTAACTTTTTAGTAAAGAACTTTTTTAGTAGCATATAGTATTTTTTGAAATGTTACATTTTTTTAAACACTAACTTCTAATTATTGATTTTTTATATTTATTTTCTTTTATTTTTAAATATTTATTAAACTTTTTTAATCTTTCCAGTATAAGGTAATATTCATAAGATGAAATTTTATTATTTTTTACATAAAATAGGATTATCTTGTTTTTTACATAAAACATTGACAATAATTATTTTATTTTATTTTTATTATTAT
>JAMLFT010010197.1:0-12065 GCA_026544285.1 Pachyrhizus erosus
GTAAAGGAAAATATAGAAATAGGAGGAGAAAAATACAAACCGATTTATAGGATTTTTAGGAAAAATCAAAACTCAAGAATAATAATTTTAAATTATAAAAAGAAAATAGAAAAAAGAAGGAAAATAAAAAAAATCCTGGTTGGGTTCAAATCCAAGACCAGGAAAGAAGAGGGGGTGCGCATGTCAACTGCGTTAGGCCCATCCGCGTTTAAATAAATAGTAAAAACAAAAGTTAAACGTTGCGTTTAGACGAAAAATAAGAAAAAACAAAAAAAATGTGGGAAACAATACTTGAACTCGTGCCAAGAGAGGAAGGAGAGTTTTGTAGAGAGTAAGGTTGCCATTAGGCTACTAGGCCCATTGCTGTTAACTTACGAAAATAAATTGTACTTAAACTAATCTTAAAATTCTAAACCGCCATTGAAGTTGCTAAACAAGCTTATTCTCCTCGAGCTTCCTCACCTGCAATGGTTGTCCTTAGGCGCTGTCACCCTATGCCTGCCATAGCCTCCTACGCCCATCCTCAAAGAATTCAATAAGCCAAAAATGGGATGTTGAGATTGTATAAATAGGCGAGGAACCAGATAAGAAGAAGACGCCCCATACAGAAACATTTTGTGAAAATTTCCCACAAAACCCAACATCGTTTCTTTGTTTCTCTTCTCAAATAGTTTTGTTTTGATCTCTACTTTGTTTATGTCTAATTAGCTGAGTAAAAGGACGAAAGAACTGCAATTTCACACCTTCGTCGAAGCTTTGCTGGAAAACCAATCTTAACTTGCCAAAAAATCAAAATTGAAGTAGGAGGAGTCGCTTCTTTTTGCAAATTTGTTTCTGATTATATTAATCATATTTTAGTAACATATACCACAAGGATTGTTGTTCTCTCTTCATTATTAAACATTATTTTCCAATAATTCTAAATTATGCCAAATTAAATTCCTTCTGTTTTTATTCCTAGTCCACCTTCATTCTCTTTACATAGTTCCTCCCATGCTACGAATGTACTTTCTTAACACGCTCTCCCTTCTTGTAAAAAAAATTTAAATGAAGATTCTAGTCTTAAAGAAGGAAATAATCTATTCAGACAATGAACCCTTCTTAAACTAAGATCCTATTACATGTATCTAGAGTTTTCTACTCTCACTTCCTTTTTGAGTCATTTCTAGAAGATTCCCTAAAGGTAATCATTATTTACAACTTCAATAAAACTAATTCAAGTTGTATGCACATAACATAAATATAGTTCACTAATGCTCAAAAAACGAGCATGAGAAAATAGGGAAACTTGATTAATTTTCTTCTTTTCTCTCCACTTTCCATTATTGAAACGTTTCTGTATCCTTAACACTATTAACATTTGCAAAATTCCTCCACATTCATGAGTATAAAAAGAAAAATGCACATAAAAAATAGTAAGAAGACTTAGTTATATTTAGTGCCAACACCCAACAATGCCACTTAGTTTTAAATTGGTCACCACACTTTTAATTTAGAATTGAATCTTCAATAATTGTATAAATTTGTAATCAAGTCCTTGTATTCATTAATCACAAGTCTATAATTAATTTCATAAAATCAAATTGATATTACTAAAACTTCTTTTACCATATCTAGAAAAAAGAACACAAACCAAATAGCTTACTGTTCATATCCTTTCCTTCTTTCATTCTTTTTCAAATAACATTACATGTATGTGTGACTATAACTACTAACTAGTAAAGCTTCTTATCTTTTTTTATGCCATATTTTCATATTCATATTTGATCTCATGGTTATCATTGTCTTCTCAACCTATGGTAGCTTTGCCTTTGCTTGTGCTGGACAACCATTTTGATAACAATCATTGCTTTATTTTTTCAGTAATTATCTCTACCATATACCTCTTAAAATTGGGGCATTCATACATTAAAATTTGCATACGATAAGTAAATATGTACTAGTAGGGTCAATAATTGGATCGACAAGTTTGAGTTTTGTTAGTGAAATTATCCAAGTATGTTGCCCTTAAAGTTCTTTTCCAATGTACTCTAATGATTTTTTCCATTCTTTTAACTTGCCACATTATTTTAGAAATAGAATGAGATCATGATGCCATGGATAATCTCTTTCTGTATGATATATTGAAACAAAGTGATAATTAAAGAATCATCTATTTTATCTCCTAGCAATCTCTTTTTGTATGACATTTTAAAATGAAACGATATTTAAAATGTAATCTATTTTATCTCCCAATAATCTCATAATTTCTTTCATTCCACATGAAAAATAGTTACTCCTTTTTTTAAAGTTTTTATAATTATCATATTCCTATATTTTGTAGTACTTTAAGGATAATTATTTTATCATACTAGTTTATACGCTTTTAGATTGATCTTTAGGTTATTTAGTGATTTTAGGAACTTTGTTGAAGCATTGGAGTAAGCTATGAAGATGCTTCAAGAGAATTTAATGCATTAAGGATTGTTTTGGTTGAAGTTTACAACTTTGAAGGTCTTGAGAAGACTTGAAAAGCTTATGGAAAGTCTTGGTAATACACTTGTGAAACCAAAGTGTCAACCTGTGCAAGTTTCAAATTTTTTGAATTTGTTGAAGGTTGAAAATTGCACACTTGTGCACTCAAATTGGGTACCTATGTAAGTTTTGAAATTTCTAAAATGGTGAGGACTAAAAATTGAACACCTGTCCACTCAAGTTGCACATTTGTGGTTTGAAACTTAAGAGAATAAACTCTATTTTTCTATTTTTGATTTGGACTTGAACTCTTATGAGTCAATAGACTTAAATATGGATTCTTTATCTATAAGAATTATTATATATTTCAAATTTTGTATCTAATAATTAAATTACTATATGCGTCATTTTTCTATAAAAATTATCAATTATTATTATTATTATTATTATTATTAAGGTCTTAGTCAATAAGAAAAAAAAATTATAATGTTAAAATTCAACCTTATATATGTAACGACCTAAATTCCATACTAATATAAACATACATATAAACTTAACTTTATTATTTAGACAAAAGCTTACATAAGCATTTCATTACTATTACAAAGAGAAAATTTAAACTTTGTTTTCCGAATCTTCGAAGGGATCTTCTTCGGAGGAGGAGTCAACTCTAGGAGCGGATCTGACCACTCTATGCCTATTGCGGCTTGAGGAAGAGTTGCTTGGTCGTCTCCTCCTAGGATGTGATGGAAAACCGAAAGCCGATTCGGAAGCTTGTGGAGGTTCCACCTGAGTTGGTACAATAGGAAGGTCTATTTGTCCATATCAAGTGAGAGCAAATGGAGTTGCATGAAAGAAAGTGAAACAGACATATCTAGTGTAGGTATCTAGTTGATACAATGAATCCTTTGTCCATCGTCCACACAAGGGGGTTATAGACATGTGAAACAAGTGGTGGAATTCTTCAGACATCTTCTCTTGAAAAGGTTAGTTGTAGGAGTGAATCTTTAATTCTTAAGTAATCATGCAATATTGGCATACCTGAAATTGTTTATTCTCAATCTCCCCGCATTGAGTCCTATTTAATAATTTACTAACATTTTGGGATCCCTCGCTGCCTCTTTACTACTACCACCTGAGGACTTATGTGAATCGTAATATTAAGTCCATGAGTTGCAATTATTTTGGGTGACGGTCAGGAGTACATATCTCAAGCTGGTACAAGGCTTAGATACTCTCTACTGACTTTGGTAATGCTCTACTTTGTCGGGGTTACCAAGCCGGCTTTGTGACTCCTTAATCTGGGAAGTTCACAAACTTAGTGCCTTAAACACCCCCAAGAACTTCCACAGCCTGCATACATTCCTTAGGTGCCTTTTGTAGTCAACCCATTGTATTTTCTCCTTTCTTTAGTCTCACTCGCATTCTATTTATCTGCCTTTACTTCTATCAATCAATTCTTCTATGTACTAGATCCCTAGAATCTCCTGATCTGAAGATTCCTGCTTGTTCATTTCTTTTTATTTGGCCAATACCTGGTCTATTTTTGGCCAAAAGGGAATCTCTTTGTTTATGGAGACTTATTGATCTTTTCACTTCTTAAGCTGAGATGGTAATAATTTCCTTTTCTTTCATAATTCAAGGTATCCTACTATTTTACTTACTTAATAGGATGTTTATTGAGCACTTATTTTATAATCAATTTACTTACTGGAATTTTATGTCAGAAATTCGCATTTACCTACCAATCTTAGAATTAAATATCTCTTAAGAAACCTTGTTCTTTAAGTTGAATGCTCAATTATCATAGCTATATAGTTTTTAAGATTCTTCCCTAAACTTTTTGTTAGAATCTTTAGGAAGAAATTATTATTTAATGAATAAAACTAGGCCTAAGGGTATTTTGGTCTTTTTCTCATAAAAGCTCTTAGAACTTTCTTGTCTCCTTTTTACTGTGATATTTCAATGTTTCATTTGTAGCTATAATCATAGAAGTTTCTATATTAATTTAATCTTTTATAATACTAAATATTTTATTTGTTTCTTTTATAGGGGTATTTTTATAAAATCTTCAAAAATTATTATTTCAACTTTGCTCCTTAGGATTGTACCCTTAAGATTCTAGGAAACAAAATACCTTTACATTTCCTAGCAATTAGTTTGTTTTTCAGGTGATAAAATAGCTTTATAATGAATAAAATAAATAATTTTAATACCTAGGGGTATAATGGTCATTTTCATAATATAATTTTATTTATAAAGATTTTTTAACATTACAAAGGGGATTCTATGCCTTAGACAGTGTTATGAAAGTTTTCTAAGGTTGATCTTCAATTCTTATAAGCAGATTTTTGGAATTTTATTAAAATAATTTTTTTTAACTGCATTTAAAAAAATAAATTTCTTGATCTGTTGTTGCCTTCTAACACTGTCTTTGTTTAAATTCCTAGAATTTTCATGGATCATTAAAGGCTTGAATTACTCAAAAATAGTTTAATATTAATTTGAAAGAAAACTTTGAAAGGAAGGGCATTTTGATAATTTGGTTATCTTCTTCAACCTCTGGACAAAATTTGAACCAGGGATTTTGAATTTAGGCGTTTCGATTTCACGTAGTCTCGTGCCAATTTGATTACCCATGGTCCTTTCTTGGGTCAATACGAACCTAACCCAACATTTAATTAGGGAAATTATGCTTTTAATTAGCCAATTGAAATCGAATTTTCCTACGTTTGGAAGCGAAAATTTTTCTTTCGATTTTAGAGAATTATGGAGTTTCAGAGTACGAAACTTTGCAGAAATCAAATTGACATGTTACATAATGATTTTGCAATCTAAAATAAAAGAAAGGAAGACATCTCCTATCTGAATTTGAAGTTTTGAATTTCCTTCAATGGAGGTTCGGTTCACCATTGTAATTTTGCGTTCCTGAGTTTTTTTCTTCAATTTGCTAATGCCAATAACTTTCTGGTAGTATTCCAATTTGTTCGGGATAATTTGGGAGTGATTTGGTGGGATGTATAGAATTATTTGAAGAAAAGAAAGCTTGGTTTTGATGGCGAATTTCGATTTCATGTCAGGGCTATTTATAGAGTTTCTGGCTGCCCGAGGATTATTTTATCCTTTATAGGCTAGGATAGCCTTCCTAAGTCACGGTTGAGGGCTTTTGCAGAAGTCTCGAAGCTTTCAGAAGGAGCTTCAATGACAGTTTAGTTGAGGGAGATTATGAACATTGGAAAGGGTTAAAACTTTTTTATTTTACTAATTCTTCAGCGATAGGCCTAGCAGTCTCAATGACAATCCTTACTCTCTACTTTCCTAAGGCACCTAAAGGGGGCTAGTTTGAGTTCTAGTCAACCCCTTTTGCACACTCCGCCTTTTATTTTTTCTAATTTCCACGTGTGCTATACCTCTTATAGTTTTTAATTGTCAAAATTGCTACCCACGTGGGATAACTCAATTGGCAAAAGAAAGCGCTTCTCTCTATCCTCTTCGCGGATTGGGGTTCAAACCCCAACTCCATTTTTTTTTCTTATTTCTTTTGATTTCTTTTCTTTTTCTTTTCTTTTTCTTTTATTTTTCTTTTCTTTTTCTTTTATTTTTCTTTTCTTTTTCTTTTCTTTTTCCTTTCTATTTTAATTTTTGATTTACTATTTTTTCATTTCTAAAATTCCTTAAAATTTTTATAAACTCTTTTCTTAATTTTCTCTATTTAATTTCTGTAAATTCTATGTAAATTATAATTAATTATTATTAATAATTAATTATGTTTGTTTTATTAATTGTTTTTGTTTCTAAAAGCAAAATTCCTTTTAATTCTCCTTCTACTAGAAATATATTATGTATATCTATTATTTATAATTTTTAACTATAATTTTTAATTGTAAAATTACTAGTTTTGCATTTTTCTCTAAATATTCAATTATTATTAAGTATTTTTATTTCAATTATTTTTAACTATATCTAAAAACTTGCTAGATGGATAATTTCTATACATGGGCTAACATAATAAGTTTATCAATGGCAACAATATTTTATTTCATAAGTAAAAAGTAGGATGTTACAATATATGAATTTGAAAGACTTTATTTATTATTGTTATTAATTTATAATTTTTTAAGTTGTGTACTAATTATGATTAATATAATCAATTTAATTATTTGTTAAAAGTAAAATTAAAGTGAAATTTACATATTACTCTCTATATGTAATAATTTTATTTTTAATTATTTGTTTAATTTTAAATAAATAAAATTTTGAAAGGAATTGGAACTAAATAAATTAAAAATAAATTATTCTTATATATATATACACTTTATTATAACATCTATAATATTACTTACTATTTACATAAATTAAAATTAAAGTTACAGAAGATATATATATATATATATATATATATGTGTGTGTGTGATAATAATTTTTTTATTAATTTTTATCCTTAATTATTAATTTAAAACAAAATAATATATCAAATAAAGTGTTACTACTCAATATTAAAGTTATTAAAATTAATGTTTGATTATTAAAGCTATATATAAATAGCACTAATGTTAGCATTTTATTTTTTCATAAATACAATTAAGATTATTAAATTCAATTAGATCTAATGACAGTTGTAAAATTAAAATTTTGATTAAACAATTTCGATTAAACAATTCGATAAATAGATATATAAATAAAAAATAACTAACTTTTTTAAGATATTAAAAGCTTTTTATATTGAGATAAAATATAATATTTGAATTAGAAATTTAAAATGTATTTTTGTCAAACAAACAAAAAATCTCTCAAAACACATAGATAATGAATATTTTAAAACCATATCTATTTTCTAAAATGGACAAGGCCATATCTCTTAGACACTATAAATAGGTGTATATACCAGTTCAATAGATATAAAGTAGAAAAGTTCAACAACAGTTTCGTATCCAAGGTTAAAAAATTAAAGGAAAAATTATGCCTATAACTAGGATGGTTGATTTATGTCTAAAAAGAGAAAAAAAATAAGTGTTAGAGTTCTAAATTTAGTTATTATTCCTGCTATTAAGAATAATTATTAGCAAGTTATTACTTAAGGATTTGAGTCCTTAAGGTTTGTTTGAGTGAAAAAGGTGTTTTGGTTAGGTTGATGAAGGTGCAAATATAATCAACTTATTTGTCAAATTTACTAGGGTATATGATCTTTAAGGACTGAGTCGAAGGTTTAAAAAAAGATATCTTGTAAGATTATCAAAGGTACAAACATAATTAGTTTGGTCTATATATTCATTGTCTTAGTAACTAAGTGTAATTTTCAAAGAGGTGCTCTAGTTAGGTCATTAAAGATCTATACATAATTAGCTTTTGTCTTTGAAATTGTTATTTTTAGTGAAAAATCACAAGTTGCAACTTAAGTACTGAATATAGATAAAGGTTGACTAAACTAGTATAAAAATCAATAGTGCATTATGTTCTAACCTATTTTATATTGTCATTATGGCTTTGATAAATTGCTTTATTAGTTTACATGCTATATATGCATTGTTAAGGCTTAAGCTAATTATTATCTTTCTCATTAAATCAAACATAATTAAATATATTTGAATAAAAATAATTCCTTTTGGATTAAATGTTAGACACGAAACAACTTTAAATAAACTCAATTTATCCCCCTTTAAGTTATCATTAGATTAACAATTACAAATAAAAACTTTAAAAAGTATAATTTGCATTTCCAAGATCTAGGGAAACTCTATAGAAAAGCCTTCAAGTTCATTGACTGGACCTAAGAAAAGGTGGAAGTAATTGAAGCCAAGGGGAGTTTTAAGTTGTGTAAGGCATAGGAGAAATAAGAGACAAAGAAGTTGATGCTCTTGATAGAGCAATTTTAGCTTTGAGTTGATCTTTCAAGTATTGTCAATGAGTATTTTGATAACTTTGTCACCTTACTTCAAGCATTGAATATGAGTCTTCAAGCAATTAGGAATTCATCTCTAAGTTATGTGTACATGATGTAACATTTGTATACATAATGCAAATTAGTACCTTTGGGCTTTGTAAGTGATTTTGTGGGCATTAAATCCATTGGATCTATTTTAATTTAAAAAGTTTGACAACGATAGTATTGGTTCTACAAGGAGAGACAAAGATGTCGATATCTATAGAGGCATTTGAATTTAGTGTTCATACAAATTAGTAGGTGTACTAGCAAAATAACAATATATAGGATAGAAAATCTTCCTAGTGATATTGAGATAAATTTTAATTATTGACAATGTTTAAACGTAAATTAATCACCATTGTAACATCCTATTTTTGAATTAATAAAATTATAAATTAGAAAATTTTGTTTCTTTTCCTTTCCAATATTATAAAATATTCCCAAATTAGGATTTAGAATTCTATTGGCTATGAAGAAAATACTATCTATATGGTAGATAATATTTTTCAATGAAAGAAAAGAAGAAAGTGAGAGAGAGAAAAAGAAAGATATAAAGATTTTAGTTAGTCAAAATTAGATTAAAATTAAAATTAACTTAAGATGAAAATATAAACTAATTTCCACAAAGAAAATAGATTTATAATGTTTTAATAAAATGAAAATAAAGGAAGGAAAGAATAAAAATTAGAAGTCAGAATATAAATTTTCAGAAAATAAAAATAATTTTTTAGGAATTAAAAATGAATAAATAAATATTTTTAGCCAAAAATAATAAAATAAAATAACTAGTAGTACATAGAAAATTTAAAATCAATAAGAGGAAAATATAAATAAGTTTATTAGTTTTTTTTTTGAAAAATTTAGAAATAAAAAATAAAATTATTAAAAATTAAAAACAGGAAAAGAAAGAAAAGAGAAAAGAAAATAAAAGAAAAAAAAGAAAGAAAAATTGGGAAAGGGTGGACTGGGATTCGATCCCAGGTCTTGTGAGTGAGAGAAGGAAGAAGCGAAGCTTGACCAACTGATATAAAAAGGCAAAGTGTTAGGTAAATAACAAAATACAAATGCGAAGTACAAAACAGGTGTGGGATGGATTCAAAGGAAGGAACATAAGGGTCGAAGGTTAAGTGGATTGCAGGGATTACCATTTAATCACTAGACCCATCGTTGTTCATTTCTACGATTTAATTCTACTTAAGCTTTCCTAAAATCGTAAAATTGCCATTGAAGCAGCTCCCTCATCCTCTTCCTCGAGACGTGAAGGCATCATCACCTTTTCTCCATTCTTAAACTCATGTGACATCCCTGCAACGTCGATACCTTCGTCTACCACTTGCGAATAAAATAAGAAAGGTTGGGTGGCAAAAAATGCTATATTAGCATTCGAAGAATTAAGTTTCAGACAATAAAAGCAATAAACTTTCCCTCCAAAATTCTCTTCGATTCCTCACTCTCATTGCTTCGTTCCAATCCATAAAGCTTCAAAATCATTCATACTACAATCTTGTAGAAGAAATTTGAAGAAAAGCTAAAGAAATTGCAAGTTTGCACCATCGCCAGAGCTTCATCAGAACCTTGTCGGAAAACATCATTAAAGGTAGGAGAAGTTATCTTTTCTTCGAATTTGATTCTCAAAATTATTTTATATTGTTTAAAGTTGAAATATTGAAGGTTTCGAATTTGATTCTCAAAATTATTTTATATTGTATAAAGTTGAAATATTGAAGGTTTAACACCCTGAGATGGAAGAATTTTCCAAAAATGATTTTGAACTGAAAACTTTTATTATGTTCCTCCCATGGATCCTTGCATCAATCTTTAAGATGCTTGAAAACTTAAAAGAAATGGACTAAGACATAAATGAATCTGCCACTTCTTTCTAAGAAGAAGATAAGGAAAAAGGAAATTCGCCACAAGACTAACAAGGTCTTGATAAGGATCAAAAAAACTACTCTTTAGAGTTCTAGAGAGAAAGCTTTTCTAAATCTCACAATAAGTTTCATTTTTCAAGTTGTGAATTACAAGGAGGGGGATAGCCTTTATTTATAGGCTTCCAAGCTTCACCCTAAAGCTTCATCCAAGCAATGTGGGACTAGAAGCAAGCTCTAATCCTTCGTAAAGCTTAAGAAACTCGTGCAACACTAAGAGAGGGTGGCGAATTGGGCTTCTTTTAAGGGAAGCAAGCCCAATTCAAGCCCAAGCCAATTGAGGCCCAATTCCTAAGACTAATAGGCCTTAATACAAGGCCAAAATTAAAAATACAAACACTTTAATCAATCCTAAACTACAAATGGCCAAATACAAGGCCCAAAAAGAAATTCCTAAAATTATGAAGGCCCAATTAGAAGAAGCTTGAGTTTGTCTTCAAGCCTTCTTCTCATGGCTCTTGTCAAGGGTCCAAGAGAAACTTGAGGTGTCTCATCCTTTGTTGAAGCTAGGAATCCATCATCCCCTCCTTCTTCAAGAGGATTTGTCCTCGAATCTAAAGCTTCAATTAGATCACCTGAAATGAAAGAAGAAAGATCAGCGACATTAAAAGTGTTAGAAACTTCATAAGATTCAGGCAAATCTACTTTATAAGCATTATCATTGATCCTTTGAAGTATTTGAAAAGGACCATCAGACCTTGGTAGAAGCTTTGATTTTCTTTGGGTAGGAAATGTATCCTTCCTAAGATGCACCCAAACTAGTTCCCCAGGTTGAAAGACTATAGCTTTCTTTCCCTTGGTAGCTTGTCTAGAGTAGTATTCTACTTTCCTTTCAATTTGTTCTTTAACCTTTGCATGTAGGTCTTTGATATATTGAGCCCTAGACAATCCATCAGGATTAACCATGTGTTTAGTGTTAAGGATAGGAAGCATGTCTAGAGGAGTAAGAGGATTGAAACCATAGACTACCTCAAAAGGTGAATAGGAAGTGGTTGAATTCACTACTTTATTATAGGCAAATTCTATGTGAGGTAGACATTCCTCCCAAGTTTTTAAGTTTTCTCAACCATGCATCTTAACAATTGTCCTAATGTTCTATTAACCACTTTTGTTTGTCCATATGTCTGGGGATGATAGGATGTAGAAAATAAGAGTTTAGTTCCTAATTTTCCCTACAGAGTCCTCCAAAAGTGAGTTAAGAACTTTGGATCTCTATCAAATACAATGGTTTTGGGTATTCCATGTAGCCTAACTATTTCCTTGAAGAACAAATCAGCTACATGACAAACATCATCACTTTTGTGGCATGGAATAAAATGAGTCATTTAAGAAAATCTATCCACAACCACAAAAATGGAATCTCTCCCTCTTTTAGTCCTAGGTAGGCCTAAAACAAAATCCATAGACAAATCTACCCATGACAATGAAGGTATAGGGAAGGGTTGATATAACCCATGAGGCATAAGCTTCCCTTTATCCCTATGGCACACCTCATATTTGTTACAAAAGTTGATTACTTGGTGTTTCATCTTGGGCCAATAGAAGTGATCACGCAGGATATTCAGAGTCTTTTCTATACCAAAGTGACCCATTAAGCCTCCTTCATGGGTCTCTTTTAAAATAAAATTCCTTTGAAAAATCTATGGAACACATAATTTGTTTCCTTTAAAAAGAAACTCATCTTGCTGATAATAATCTAAATGAGCTTTATTTTGACATAGCTCAAATATTTTGGAGAGTTCAATATCTTCAAGATATAA
>JAMLFT010010198.1:0-12063 GCA_026544285.1 Pachyrhizus erosus
TAAAAATCATTTTTATATAAATTTTAAAGTAATTATTATAAAGATTAAAAAAATTAACATACATGATGATAAAATATTTTATGATAAAATGATAACATAAAATATTTTTATACTATCATTACATGTATTATTTATTCATATTTAAACATGTTAGGTAGTTAGTGTGATTTAATCATATATTAGTACAATTTCAATGTTTAAGTAATCTGAAATAAATTTTATGTATTTAGGTGAGTAAATTTAGTGGGTGTTTACTGCATGTTTAATATGTGTGTTTTTTAGTATTTTCATGTTAAATATCAAATTTAAGCAAATGTTATAATATAATGTTCTGGATGTGGATCTTCGCTTGGTTAATGTTAAACCAAACATGCTATTAATAATATTTTGCTATTTAACAATTGAATGGCTAAATTCACCACTCTCTTTTGATATATATACTTAAATTGTATTATTATGTTTTTAATTCTAAAAATTCACTTATCCTTTTTAAGAAATAAAATGTACTACATTTTAAGACATTTAAATGTAAATGAACTTTTTCTCTTATAATGAACTTTTTAATTATGAACTGTTTTCCTTAGATATTTTGTCACTTTCTAAATTTTAATGCCATTAAAAATTAAGCATGAACAATCTGTTATTAATCTTAATATTTTAAAAAGTAACATGAAATTTTAAACACGCTTATTACTAATTTAAAAAATTTACTCAATTTTAATCTTGTTTCTTAAAACTCTAAGGTTGTTAATATGAATTTAAATCAGTTTCCAATAATATTGATAATTTAACAAAGAAAAGTAGTGTATCTAAAATGTTTATTTATATTTAAAAGAATTGAAATATAAACATATATTAATTTTAAAGAGAAAAATAAACCTTTTCAAAACTGTATTTTTTTTTTTAAAAAAAAGTAGTATAATTTGATTTTTCTATTAGGAGAAAAGAGTATAATCTATTCGATCTAAATTTATAAAATTTCAATTTCACATATTGATATTTACCAATATTTTATAATTCAAATGCTCTTTTTAATTATTTTAACATGATGTATTAATCGTATAATTTTTAAAATAAGAAAATTCTTCATTGAATTTAAGTACAACAAAATTATAAAAAGTAATGATAAACAATAAGGTCCTGTGCAGATAATTTTTTAAGCACTTGTAAGAAAAAAATAAAAAAATAAAACTTTTTAACAAACTAAAATCAATTTATATACATTAACTTTTAAATAAGCTAAATAAAAAGAAAGTCAATAAAATTCAAATACATAAATTAATTTCGACATATACAAAAAACGTAATATATTTTATCTTCTTATTTTCTTTCCTCTACAAATACTTATAAAAATATTTATCTTAACATATCCTAAATCAACTACTTCTCATGCTTCACTAAAATGCATATTATAATTAAATCACACGGAATTGATTAATAATACAGGGCATGGGTGGTCAGAAGTTTAAATTGTTTCACTAATATACCAAAAAATCCTCTCCAGTTTAAAATAAACTGCACGGGATCCTGTCCGTTAATTTATTGTTTTTCTAAAGATCGACAAATTTAAAACAAAATTTAATTGATTTTTTTGTAACATATTATATTGATTTTAATTTTTTAATGAAGAACTGAACAGGTGCAGTTTGTTTTAATCAAGAGAGAATTCTTGTTTAATGGGCTATTTTCAAAATAGACTTAAAAACAGATATTTTTAGTCTTCATAAAATATGTGTTTTGATTTTGATTTTTATGATTTTTTAATTTAAATTTATTAATTTTAGTTTTTATCCAATGAGTAAAATTTTAGATTTAGTCCTATAATTTTTGTGTTTTGTTTTAATTCCTCTAAAGTAAGAAATTATTATTTTTGTCTTTAAAATTTATTTTAAAGTGAGTAAATAAAATTTATTTTTAATTTTTTGAAAGTATCACATGTTGATATTGTATTAGAGATATAAATAAATGTTACCTAGTTACTTGATCTTTCGCCAAAATATAAATTATTAATGAGTGTCGCATAATAATAGGAGTTAAAAATAAAATTTTTACTTTTTGAATGATGAAAATCAAAGAAAATTTTTTATAAGGACTAAAATCAAAAGTTGATAATTTTACAAGGACCAAAAATATAATTAAGCATTTTGTTATGAATAATTATTATTTGGTGGTTTTTCATTGACTTTCCATCTTCTATGTTTATCACTTCTTTATAACTATAAATAAATTATAACCTTTGAGTTGCATGTAACTCTTAAGTTGTATATTTGTTTTATATGTTGTACCTATAAATAAAGTACTCCCTCATAATGAGAATGTACAAGAAAATCATTTTACTTTCTCTACTTTTTTGTTTTCTTTTCTCTATATTATTTAATTCAAGTTTATACTTTTATAACACATTATCAACATGAAGAAGCTCGTATTTTCCAATTCAAATTTCAAAAAACATGTGTTTAGTTTTGTCATAGAGATTTAAGTATTGAACATGTAAAACCTTGCAAAACTCGAATTTGTGGCTCTAAACATTATGAAAAAGAATTATTTATCTTCGATATTACATGTTGAAATACATTTTGATGCAATAGGTATCGTAGATGATACTAAAAAAGAAAATAAGGCTATATTTTATTTGTCGCCACCTCCTTGAAGGATTAAAAACTAAATATTTTATTATAAAAGATACTATTGTCCTGTGGAACAATTTAAAAGAAAGATATACCACTAGAAAATTGTAATTCTCCCAAAAACTCGTTATAATTATATGCATTTATTATTACAGGATTTTAAAATTGTAAGTGAATATAATTCTAAAATGTTTAGAATTACTTCTTAATTGAAATTGTGTGGAGAAAAAAAATTATTGATAAGGATATGTTAAGAAAATGTTCTTCACTTTTCATATAACTAATTTACTCTTGCAATAACAATACTAAGAAAAAGGGTTTAAGAAATATTTAGTATTAATTTCATGTCTTCTTTGTGGCTGAACAAAATAACGAGCTTTTGGTAAAAAAATCATGAGACACGTCCAACTGATTCTACTTCATTGTCATAAGTGAATGTAGTAACATTTGATTATTATAGTTGTGGTTTTCCACCTAAAATGATAAAGTAATGTAAAAAATAGGAAGAAAAAGGTAAAAAAAGTAACAAATAAGAATAAAATATATGTTATTGTTGTGATGATAAAGGCTACTAGGCTTGTATTTGTCATTCACTAAAGCATCTTATTGAACTTTACCAAGAATCACTTAAAAAAAAAGGAGAAAAATATACAACACATTTTTTTTTGTGAAGATGGTGATTCTGATTATGGCCATATGAATGCTACTCACCTTAATATTGTTGATTTCTTTGTTGATACCGATGGAAAAATTGATCATCTCATTGGTGATGGAAGTGTCAAGATATAAAATTTCTCATATTATGTTCTTAAATTTATGCTTAGAATAATATTTTTATGTTTCTTATGTTTTGATGTTATTATGCATTACATGAGTTTTTCTATAATAAATATTTTAATTATAAAATTATTATCTTTTAGATATATTTTCTAAACAACATTATCAAATATTGATTATTTATGCTCGTTGTTTTTATGAAGAATAAATGTTGGCACTAATGTAAATGATGAAGATATATGACTTGTTGATAGTGCAACAACTCATACAATTTTTAAGAGTAATAAATTTTTCTCTTGTTTTGTATTACAAGATGTCAATGTTAGTACTTATTCTGGTACTACAAATATAATTTAAAGTTCTAAAAGACCATCTTGTTACTTAAAGGAACAAGGTTGTACATAAAAATGCATTTTATTCTCCTAAGTCTCATAGAAACTTATTAAACGATATTCGTTTAAACAAATATCATATTAAACAAACAAAGAATGAGATATGAAATATCTTTATATAACAAAGAATGACTTGTATTACACATATATTAGTACAATTGAAACATGTGTTATTGTTTAGCTTGTATTACACATAAACTAAAAATGTGTGAATCAAAACGAATTTGTTGTTTAGCATAATCGATTGGGTCATTTACGCTTATCATGATGTGAAAAATAATTGAAAATTCATATGGATATCCGTTGAAGAGCCAGAAGATTCTTTAACCCAATGATTTTTCATATTTCATATACTATATGTTCCCAAAGGAAGTTAATTATTAGACTCTCACAAAATTTTTTTGGAATAAGCTCATTTCATTTTTAGAATGAATACAAGGTGATATTTATGGGCCAATATGTCAACAATGTGGATCATTTAAATATTTCATAGTTTTAATTGATACATAAACTAAATGATCACATGTTTGTTGTCAACTTGCAACCATGTGTTTATGAGATTGTCAGACCAATTAATCCAACCAATATTTCATGTTTCAGATTATCCAATCAAGGAAATTCATCTTAATATTACTAATGAATTTACATCTCATGTTTTTAATGAGTATTGCATGTCCAATGAAATTGATGTTGAACATTTTGTAGCACATGTTCATACACAAAATGGACTTTTAGAATCATTTATAAAATGTCTAAAATTGATTGCTAAATATTGCTTATGAGGTCAAAAATTCCAATGACTTGACTACTTGGGGATATGCAATTTTGTATGTTGCAGTATTGATTCTCAAATACTCTCATTTGCAAATGGTTTTTGGTTAGCAATCTAATATTTCTAATTTAATAATTTTTGGCATGTTGTATATGTTTTAATTATCCCACCAAAAAGGACTATGATGGGTCCTCAAAGATATTTGAGAATATATGTAGGGTATGAATCTCCATCAATAATAAAATATCCTAAACCATAAACATGAGATTTATTTACAACTAGATTTTTCGATTTTCATTTTGATAAATTAGTTTTTCCAACATTAGGTAAAGAGAAAAAAAAAACAACTAGAAAATGATATTGGTTAAAATGAACTATCATTATTTCATCTTAATTCTTACACAAAAGAATGTGAACTAAAAATTCAAAAAGATAATTCATTTACAAAGATTAGTCAACCAGTTATAGATGTATTTGCTAACACAAAAAGGATAACTAAGTCATATGTATCAACCACTAATGCTCTAATCAAACTGATGTCCTAGTTGGACAATCTAATATTGTAAACGAGTCTCAAACATGCCTAAAGCATGGTAGACACGTTGGTTCCAAAGATAAAAATCCTCAAATTAGAAAAAGAATTAATAGGAAAGATGACCCAATTGAGGATATGGAAATCCTAAAAGATTCCTCTAACATAATTGAATTATTCAATTTCAAAAGAATCTCAAACTCCTAAAATTGTTGAAAATGAAGAAATCTCATTAAATTATGTCATAAATAGGATATGATAAAACTAAAGCAAAGTCAACGTTGATGATGTTTTTCATATAATATAGTTCTAAATGTTATAAATGACATCGAGTATTAAGAACTGAAGTCTATTAAAGAGTGTTGACAAAGAAATGATTGGCCAAAATGAAAAGACGCAATTAAGACAAAATTAGACTCACTTGCTAAGCGAAAGATTTTTTGGAGTTGTAGTTCGTACACTTGAGGGCGTCCAACTAGTTGGATATAAATGGGTTTTTGTGCAAAAATGAGATAAGAATGGTGAACTTGTTAGATACAAAACATGACTAGTTGCCCAAGGTTTTTCACAAAGTCTTGGTATTGATTTTGAAGAGACATATTCACTTATAGTGGGTGTAATTACTTTTTGATATTTAATTAGTTTGGTTGCATATGAAGGACTCAATTTACATATAATGGATGTAGTTACAACCTATTTGTATGACTTTCTTGAAAATGATATTTATAAGAAATTTCTTAAAAGATTTAATTTATCAAGTAGTGAAAATTCTAAAAAGGATTACTTAATCAAATTAAACAAGTCTTTCTATGGATTAAAGCAATCAGGACACATGTGGTATAATCACCTCAATGATTATTTGTTAAAGAAAGTGTATAACAATGATCTCATTTGTTCTTGTATTTTTATGAAAAGATCCAAAAATGAATTCACTATAATTGTTGTTTATGTAGATGACATAGACATCTTTGGAACTCTTGAAGAGATTCAAAAAACAATTGATTACTTAAAGAAAAAGTTTAAGATGAAGGATCTAAGAAGGGTAAGTTTTTGCTTGGGATTATAAATGGAGTATTTAAATAAAGACATCTTTGTACATCAAGAGGCTTATATAATTAGGTGCTTAGAAGGTTCTATATGGACAAATCACGTCCATTATGGACTTCAATGATTGTAAGGTTCTTAGATATAGATAAAATATCCTTTTAGACCTCAAGAAAAGGATGAGAAACTACTTGATCTTGAAGTACCATATCTTAGTGCTATAGGAACATTAATGTATCTTGCTAATTATACATGACTTAATATGACATTTGTCATTAATTTATTAGCAATATATAGTTTTTCACCTACAAGAAGATATTGGAAGAAGTGAAACACATACTTTGCTATCTTAAGGGGACTATGAATATGTGCTTGTTTTATTCAAATTTTTCAAAGCCAAATCTAATTGGTTATGCATATGCAAGTTAATTGTCAAATCCTTATAATGATACAGATAGGATATTTGTTTACATGCAATAGAACAACCATTTTATGGTGATATGTGAAATAAACCATGACAACAACATCCAATTGGGTGGAAATTTATGCATAACATGAGGCATGTTGTGAATGTGTTTGGTTGAAATTTGTAATTCAACATGTGCAAGAAACTTGTGATTTATCTTTAAGAAAAGCGACGTCAATAATCATATGTGAAGTCAATGTTGCATGTATTGCTCAATTGAAAGAAAGTACATTAAATGAGACAAAATAAAGTATATTCTTTTAAAACTTTTTTTCACTCATGATCTTCAAATGAATGATGATATAAACACACAATGAGTTCATTCAAGCGAGAATCTAATTAATCTTTTTACGAAGTCTTTGTCAAGAAGAACTTTTGAGCAACTAGTTTACAAGGTTAGACTTTGTCATCTTAAAAATGATTGTTTATGTGAAGGGGAGAAATAAATATGTTTTGCACTCTTTTTTCTTTCACCATGATTTTGTCTCATTGAATTTTCTTGGCATGATTTCTAATAAGGCAAATGATAATGTATTGGAAAATGATATACTCTTTTTCGTTCACTAGATTTTTATCCTATACAATTTTTCTGAGTAAAATTTTAATAAAACATATTCTCAAAATAATGGACATCCAAAGGGAATGTTATGAATAATTATTTGGTGTTATCCATTGACTTTCCATCTTCTATGTTTATTAATCCATTATAGCCTTAAATAAATTATAATCTTTGAGTTACATGTAATCCTTAAATTATATTGTTTTCTTCTCTATATTCTTTACTCCAAATTTATATTTTTATTACACTTACAAAAAATTATTTGCAGAAAACAATTTTTTGGCAGTAAAAAATTTAGGAGGAAGATGGTATCCAAGACATTGTCTTACTCCACTCAACCGATCTCTTAAATTTTGCAGAAAACACTAATAGTAAAGAAACATGATTATTGCACAAAATAATATTTTTTATTATGTTCCGGTTCAAGCAACTAAGAAAAGAAGATTGATTATGAAATTTCAAACTTTCAAAACCATTACAATTCAACATCATGTTTTACTGTCTTAGTGTCGATTTATTTATAAACTCGTTGGCTTCTATGAATCGAAGTTGCAGATCATTTGGAGCAATCAATAGACTGTTTTCATATTAGTTATTACATTACCTCTTTCTATTTTCAAACATTTTCAGACATGCATTTCATCTCAAAATGATTTGAAAAAGTAAAGAATGGGTTCCCAGCATTTACACGCTGATTAACCAAGGAACCGGAGACTATGATTCAACACTCATCACACCCATTTGTAAAGCCTGTAAAAAGCTAGTATATATACAAATTACAGAAGGGAGAGAATGCAAAACAAATCAAATTGAAAATCCAAAGTATATCAAGTGGATGCTCTATTCTTCTTCCTATCCTTTGATGTTGTATTAGACAGTCAACAAGTTGGCGTCGAATTATTGTCACCACCAAAACTGTACCAAGTATTCACCCTGTTAAAACATGTTGTCTAGTCCCTTTCTTCTATGGTCTTTTAACAAAAAAAAAGTTGACCAAGTTAACATTTAAACATCATATACAGGCAGGCGCTCAGCAATAGAGTCACGGCAAATCGGGCACTTCTTACACTTCTCTGAGCAAGCGCTGCAGTACATGAAAATCAGGCATAAGATCGAAACTATTTTGATCAAGAAAAAAATAGATAAATAAAAGCATAAAGCCACACTAAAATGTAATCCATGAAGTTGTCTCATTGACCATCACATATTTGATCTCACCTGCAAAGGACACGATGCCTACATGGGAGCAATACAACGTTAATCTCTCCCTCGAAACAAATTCTGCATAACACTTTCTCCTGATACAAACAAAATATAAACATAAAATTGGTCAGATGAAACTTAATAATGAATCTAAACACATCAGTGACGACAAAAATCAGAAACTTAATTTTAATCGGTTGAATGAGTTAGACCCTATATTATTGATAATTGTTGTCGCAAGACCAAAATTACGTGTTAGCACAATGCCATATTGAATTATTATGACCACAACCTAATCATATTTCCACTATATTCATTAGACTAACAGTTTGATTTACAACATCAGAAGTCAGAACAGGGTCAAGAAATAAAGAATATTCTAATCGAATGATACCCCATTTATCCTTGCCATTGTGGATGGCTTCTTCATACATCATACAAGAAACTTTGGAAAATACACAGCATAAGCACATGACTAAGAAAACTACTAGATTAGGAGTTTTACATTTTGAAGTCTTTCATACTCCTGTTGGCTGAATTTTGTAATTTCAGTTTGTTCACCAAGAGCTGCCTGGAGTCTCCAAACCTGACATTCGAAAATTTTAAGCATGCTAATGAAGGAAATCAGTTATGAGAATTTCTGTGCCTAATATTGAACAGCAAACACAAGGAAATAAAAGCTATACAGATTATTTCAAACATACTACATAGACCTATATATACTCCACTGTAAATTTAAATCTATATATTATAAGAATTGTCATCATCACCTCCTCAGCAAGTTCCTTTTTTGGCATTTTCTTAACAATCTCAGGAGGATAACCACAAAACGTATTATACCTGTGCAGTGGGAAACCAAATGTACAAAGATCATTAGAAACAACCACAAGGTGAACATGTAGCAATGAAATAGAACATAGCTTAATGTATGTTGTATCACGAGAAGAGGCAAAAGGGACGTCTTCATATAGTACTTGTATTGTATATATCATAGTCAAACAAGCTCTAGTGTCACTGTCAAACAGAAAGAAAAAACAAAAACCTACTATTCTGGTACTTAAAGATAAAACGTCTGCTCAATTTGCTTTCCTAATGATAAATGTATCATTTGAATGAAATAAAACAACTCAGACCAATAAAATAAGACTTCAATGGAAATTGAGAAAATGAGTATAGGTATCTTTGAAAGACCAAAATGGCACCTTCCTGAAAAAATGAAAATTCAACATTCACAAGCAAGCCAGATGAATTGACTACACACGTTGCCTTGGATATGAATGATACAGCACGTAAGTTACATTCTTTGATGGTACACACCAACGTAGTAATAAAATGAAATGATGCTTTACCCAGATGCTCCCTCATGGTATAGTCGTGCTTGTTCTTCCCTACTCCCTTCATCGATTGACCACCAACCTAATAATCTGATTGCATGAATTGTCAGAATTCAGAAGTAGTTGCAGTAGAGAACATGCATATGGTAATTCAACAAGATCACAGCTTCCCTTTTTGAAAACTTCAACCCCAAATTAGATTTGTCGCCTCCAATCAAAATAGTAGTAAAAATAATGAGAAATATTCATATTACTCCCTTGAGGTTTGGAGATATTACGGTTAGTTTGTGCACTAAACTAATAGAGCATCCTTTTAAAAAATTAGACCCCAATATACATTAGATTTGCATCTAAAGTCATAGTAGCGGCAAAAATATTAACAGATAAAAATCAGACATCTCCCTTCACATTGGGGTTTGAAGACAACAGTTGGTTTGCATATTCTACATGAAAGATCCAAAATAAAAAATGGTAGAACAAATTGTCTCATCTATTGGTTCAATGCACACAACACATTATATCTACCCAAGAATTCTCCTAGGGTTAGACATGATATCATATAACTGAGCTGCTTTGATCCAAATTTATCCAAAAATTATGAATAGAACGTGGTAATCAAGGATTTATTTGATTTGAGAAAAAGCAGGGAGAATGGAGTTTTATATCACATGTGCTACTCATTTGTTGATTGTTAAATTTAGTTATAAATTGGAAAAGCACTCAGAATTTAGTGATACTGATAACAGAACAAAGCTCAGGAGAACAGAATGGCAAAATGAAATCAGACCAAACAACAGATTAATCTGAAGTTTTTCTTAACAATAATAGTAATAAAAGAAAATTCATTACCTAGAACCATGGTGCAAGAACCCCAAGCAATCGTGAGCTCTTGAAGAAAATCTAAAATATATTCCTCCACCAGCTCCACTACGTAGCAGAAGCACAAGTTTCTCCCCTAATTTAGATGCAGATAACAGCAAACCAGCTCCTTGCAGTAGGAAAAGGGGAGAGAAAAGAACTGGAACAGGTATATATACAGCACAAGCAGGTGTTCCCTAAAAAGCAAAACAGCTCAGATCTCCAAAAAGATATACCAAAGGCAGGCCAAACACACAATTCAGTATCATATACCTCTAGATGCATACAAAGAAGAACCTGGAATACGATAATTGGTACTTTCATGAAATGACCTCCTATGTCTTGAAGGCTACACATTCTCCCCTGGTGTTCATTTTCGTCTGTAGAAACCACTAAACCACTGTTCCAGTCAAGATATCTAATTGTAGTTGAAGATGAACTAGTGGCTTCTCTTGAATTTCTATGAATGACTGGATTGGACCACTTTGTACATACAAGGAAAGCAAAGCACTCGGCAATCCTGCAAAATAATAGGTCATAAAAACCTTATATAAAACTTTCATGTCAGCATTCTAACAAACACAAAGCTTATTAAAAAAATGCATTTTTTAGCACTTAAGACAAAGAAACCTACGCGAAGTTAATAAACAAGTCCCACCAGCCCAGAGCACCTATATCACCTGTATTAGCCAAGAAAAATGAAGTCATCTTATAGAAAGATGAAATCATAAGAATAAAATATCTTAGATATATAAATGCAAGGGTAACCAAACTCTATTAGTCATCACCTAGATGTTATCACAAATTTCAAAAGGGTCATATTTCATGAATGATATGGACTCCATATTTGCATTCTTCAAACTAAAATAAAGTCATCCCGACACTGTAGAATCATGCTGTGCTTGTCTTTATATCAAATATGTACAACACCCAATCCAATGTAGCAGGTATGTGTAAACTTATATTTCGATAAATTAAAATTGAAATAAAAATGTGTTTACGATGAATAATAATTTTTAGGATATATTTTACCAGCATGAGGAATTGACCATTTTAGAACACATTGTTTGTGCCACTCAATATCTGATCAAATGCAGAAAAAGTAAACCAAATTCTGATTCATTGTTTGAGTAATCACTCCTACTTAACTGCAGAGCACTAAATGGGCACCTAATTTGAAGGAAACCACATTCTTGTGAAGCATAGTCAAGAACACTGAAATTTGGTATTTCTCTATTTATTTGTATAACTAAAAGTCTTATCTCAACTGGGAAAATATTGAAGAAAAATATAACAAAATATATTGTCACCTTTTCAACAGCAGCATGAGACATTGTTATCATGAGACGAAAAACTAATAACAGAATTCATAAAGAATAAGTGGGGGGGGGGGGGGGGGGGGAAAAAAAAAAAAAAAATTAAAAAAAAAAGGGTCCCCGCTAGTTTTGGGGAGTGGAGAGACGGTGGCACAAAGAAAAAACCCAAAAGGATTGGAACCC
>JAMLFT010010199.1:0-12062 GCA_026544285.1 Pachyrhizus erosus
ATATAATTGTGGTAATTCTTAATAAAATTATGTAGCTATTTAATTATAAAAGAAGGATATTTTTATATTTGAACTAAAACTCATAAAATCTGAACAAACCCTGCTTTCATAAAAGTAGTTTGGAAAAAATGATCCGTAGTGTCATTGGCGCTGGCACGTGTCAAACGTGAAATTGTAATTCCAATAAAAAGGATCTAATTCACATTGTAAAAAGTTGTTAACACACTTCTTCAATGGGGAGTGATTAAAAAAAATTGAAATTCCAATAAATGTTAAAGATAAAATAAAAGGTTAAAAATTTCTTATGAAAAGAGAGAGAGAGAGAAAAAAGGGAAGACACGTGGCCCTAGTTTCCATGTAGCTGGAGAACAGAACTGTTATATATGCGTCTCCTACTGCCAGCCACCATGGGTAAACCAGCCTCAGTCTGCACCAAACCAACAACACTTACTCTCCATTCTTCTTCAAACACAACAAACCACACTCTTATATTTTTTACTAATAATATTTTCATCCAACACTCTCTCTCTCTCTCTCTCTCACACACTCACTCTTTCCTTGCATGATCCACTCAGCACCACAATGGCCTCCGCCTGTATCAATGTCAACAACATAGGAATGTCGCCGGAAACCACCTTCCTCGACCTACCTCCTTGGCTCTCCCCTCGGGGATCCGACCCTGAACCCGACTTCGAGTTTCCTCTCGACCCTCCCGCCACCATGCTCCCTGCCGACCAACTATTCTCCGACGGAAAACTCGTCCCTCTCCATCTGAAACCCCCTTCCATCACTTCTCAAACCCTAACCCCAACAACCTCTCCGCAAACCCCCAAATCCCCCTCCGCCGCCATCGCCGCCACCTCCACCACCTCCTCCGACCCCTACCTCTTCTCACCCAAAGCCCCCCGCTGCTCCTCCCGCTGGAAAGACCTCCTCGGCCTCAAAAAACTCTACCACACCACAAACCCCACCAAAGCTACACCGTCCACCTCCAAATCCCTCAAATCACTCCTCCACCGCAAAACGACGTCGTCCTCCTCGTCCGAAAACGCGCCCTTGCTAACCTCCAATTCCTCCGACGCTGAATCCCTCTCCATCTCCTCGCGCCTCTCTCTCTCCTCATCCTCCTCCAGCCACGACCACGACGACCTCCCTCGCCTCTCCCTCGATTCCGAAAAACCTAACCCTAACCCTAACCCTAACCCGATCTCGCTCCACCGTACCCCTAACCCCCGAATCCGCCTCGTCAAAAACCGCACCGGTTCCTTCGACGCCAACAAACCCTCCTCCGACCACGCCTCCCGCCCTGGGCGGAGTCCGATCCGCCGCGAATCCGACGCGGTCACGTGCAGGGGAGTTTCCGTGGACAGTCCTAGAATGAACTCTTCGGGGAAAATAGTCTTCCAGAGCTTAGAACGAAGCTCGAGTAGTCCCAGCACCTTCAACGGTGGGCCCCGCTTCAAACACCGCGGAATGGAACGCTCTTATTCCGCTAACGTTAGAGTCACTCCCGTTCTCAACGTCCCTGTTTGCTCCCTTCGCGGCACGTCGAAATCCGGTTCCGTTTTCGGCTTTGGGCAACTCTTTTCCTCGCCGCAGAAGAAAGATGGAGCAACGGGGAATAACAAAGGGCACCACCAAATTGGTAGGAGTAATCGAAATTGACGTAAATACCCTCCTATAAAGGAAAAAAGGGGTAACATATTATTGACTAGGCTGTTTTTTGTTTTTGATTTTACCTTTTTGCCACTTGATCAATCTGTGTTATCTAATCTCGGAATCTCGGAATGGAAATATTGCAGGAAGAGCTCGTTGTTGATTGATGGGTTTGGTCGGTTGATTTGATTTTGTTAAGGTTTTTACTTTTTAGGTTAATTAATGTAAATATGCGAGGTGGGGTTCGGTTTTTAGATGCTGTTGTTTTCTCATCATCATGATAATTGATAAAGATCCAGTTACTGTTTCTTTCCTTTTTTTTTTCTTTCTTCTCTCTGTATTTACAGTGCTGTTGTTTTTTTTAAAAAAAATTTAAAATTTAATAATTGATAAAATGGGGATGTGGTTTTTTTATTGTTATTAAAATATTTCGAGATCTGCGGAGGAATCATGTTGAGCTTATCTGGTGTGTCTGCTTGTGAGTTTTGTTTATGGGATTTTGATTATTTTTTGTGTGTTGTGAAGTGTTTTGGGAAATGATGCCAAAGATTCAAACAGAGGCGCCAGCGCTGCTGAATTATTTTTTGCACGTCAGTCTGATCCCAAACCTTCATGGCTTGAACTTAGTTAATTAACCAAAGTTTTTATTTCAGCCAAGTGACATATTAACATGTTTTTTTTATCTAGTGAATATTTATTTATTATTTTCTTTCTGGGTTGAATTGCTATGTGGGTGAGGGATGGGTGGTCCACACCTGAAGTTCAGTGTGTGACCTTTATGGAAGATTCAATTGGGTGGGGCAGGGCTCTTTTTCCTAAAATCAAGATGTGTTTGTACTTCAATTGGGGACATTGGATGAGTTTCCCAGAAGGGATTATCATCTTTCAATGAATAATATAACACAATTTCACTATTAAATTTGCCCTTTCTGTGCGTCCAAGATTTTGGTGAAGGAGTTGAACAGAATAGCCACAAATTGGGTCATCTCTGTTGTCCCTCATGGTTAGTTTGGTTTTGGTGGATAAACTTGTTCCTTCACTTTGATGATCAAAAGATCTCACTCACTCACTCACACCCCCCGGACATGATTATCCAGACATGGGTCCCTCCCTAATTAGATATGGTAGGTCCATTTCCTGTTTGCTGCAAGCAGTTTGATATTTGCCATAACCAATGTGCATAATTGAGGGAAAGGATATGTTCAAAAGTTCAATGCCTTTGGACCCCCTCTTTTTTCATCTTTTATCGTATTCTCCCCATGGTGATAGAAATGGTTCTAGTTCCGTGGTACTATCACGGGTCTTAGTCACATTGAAAATCATATACTTGGGGGATTAAACTTGTAATTAGATAGGACGCTCTGTCGGTTTAGTTGCCTCGGTTCATTCATTAATTCCCATTTCCAAACACAAACTAGATGATTGATTGTTGAAGAATTTTTTATTTTATATATATACGCTTCCTTGTACTCTACTACTAGTACTAAGCTGCGATCGAACAAACAACTCTATGGCAACGGAAACGAAAAGTGTACCAACCAAGGAGATAGTAGTATATAAATAATCATGTTCCATTTTCTTTGGTGTTTTCAAAAGGTAGGAAGGAATATGCTAAAATCACGTGGCTAACATGTTGCCATACTTTGAGCCTATAGCCACCATAAAAGCCAAAACCCATGTGAGAGAGCTGGGTTTTTTAATTGTCTAAATAAACAAATGAATGTTGTATTGTGTCTGCATCCGTCACTATAACGGATGTGGATGGGAGGAGACAACTTCTTTCCTAGCTCATTTTTTTTTTATTAAATTATTAGCGTCTTGTTTCAAGCATATTATTTTATTATTAAATTAAAATGTCCACAAGTTCTCCCGTCCTTTTTTCATGTTATAAGAAATTTTATGTGAAATTCCTCAAATTTATTTATGCCCGTATTCCTAGATTATTAGTGATCTTTATAGTTATCCTTGGAGGGGTAATTTATTTATTAAAAGAAAAATGTGATTAATTGGTGGATGATACACGTGAGTTGGTTTTACACAAAATTCAGTTGTCATTGTCCGGCAAAGTACTGGGGTTTTGTCGTTGGGAGGGAGTCCCGTCCCATCTTTCACTTGCGCGCATGCTTTGGGGTTTGGGGCTTGTGGCTCTGTCGCTGTGACTACGAACTAATCCCTACTAATTTGATTTGACATTTTAGCATTCACGCCATAGCTATATTGTGGCGTGAACCAGGAATATACTTCGTCCATATCCATATAAATAAATTATTTTAAGAACTCATGAAATTGAAATTTTATTACTTTTTCAAGTATACCTTAAACTTTAATGGCTTCAATTTTTGAAGTTGTTTTTAAATTATCAGTTTCTTAAATGCATTTATCTTAAAGAATTAGATTTTATATCTTTATTAAATTATAGTATTATGAAGAATTAAATAAAATTGATTTTTTTAGCTTGCACAATACAAAAAAATATTTATTTTATATAATTAAAATTTATAATAAATAAATATTTTAAATATATAAATTATATTATGATTAAAAAAATTTATAAATAAATATTTTTAACATCTAAATTATATTAATTTTATTATGATATAAAATTAGTTTTAATAGTTGATGTTTTAAAAAAAATTAAAATTTAAGTTAAAAATAAAGGTGAAGACTATATTATATTATTAAAAAAAATAAGAAATTAAGAAAATTCTTATAATTTCTACGAACGTTATGCAATATAAGTGTTATATTTTAAACCTATAAAGTATTTTAAATGAATTTTTTTTAAAATAACTCTAGTACCACACATTTTCTACATTGAAGCAATTTATTGTGCCCCATAAAAATCGAGCAAGCCGTGAACCTAAACCTACCTAGGCAGCATTTGCAGCCATGAGCCATCTTATCATACTCCTTACTTACTTTTTTTTCTTTATGCATACTTTTAGGCGTTTCCGTCCATACTCGGATTTTGATGCATTTGATATGATATGGGTGTGGTGTTTGACCAGTCCTAAGTGGGTAGTCCCCATTATAATACCACATTTGTTCCCATCAGAGTTTGGGCTTTGTGACAACGTGAAAATGGATGCACCTACCAACTCTTCTTTTAATAGCCACACTGCCAATGTCTGTTTACTGTGTCCCAATACAGCAGCGCAAGGGTAGTTCTGTCCTTACACTTGTGGGGGGAAAGTGTAAGTGTTGTGCGGGCATGCCCCAGAGTGATTCCCTAAATCCAAATAACCCCTAGATTCTTGCCATATTTTGCTAATTTCTTAATTGCATTATAAAAGCCAGGTCAGACAGTGACTAATAATAGTTTCGTTGTTCTGGTTAGTGAGCTCAACTTTGTCATTACTTTCTCTTCGCTTTATATGGAGTTGTGGATACGTGCAATCATTTCTATCTTGGGAGGTAAATCAGCTGAAAAGCAGCCACGGGTTAATTAATGGAAGGCCACAAAGTCTAATACTAGCCAGAGGCCCCCATTAATTAAATAAATATTCAGTTGGAGGGGGGTTGTATTTAAAGCGTGATCTCCTTGATCTGATTTTCTGTGTCTCATAAAGAAAACAATTTGTTTGTTGAATAATGAGAGCGCCTGCAAAAGGCTGAGGGAAGAGTTTGGGGGCATCAAAGAGAGAACGTGCTTATGTACAGTTGGATCTCTGCACAGATTCCTCCTCATCCAATCCCGTTTACCCTATCATATGCATCACTGCCAGCCCCCTCCCTCCCTTCTCTCTCTTGCATAGGTAGTGGGTCAGTGCACAAAAGGGTTGAGAAAAAGAGGGTGCTGTTGCTAAAATGCTAACGGCTAAAAAGGCTGAAGTCAGTATCTAAGAACAAGAGGGCAGACAAAAATAACAAAGAATTTCTGTATAGTGAAGATAAATAGTTAATATAAGATCAAATTAATCACTTGAAATCAGTTATTCTTAGTTCCTCAACTTTTGAAAAACTTTTTGACATGAAATTTGAGGGAAGATATATTGACTGACTTGGGAACATATCTCTGTCCTCATCTTCATCTACATTGCAGTGTCCCCGTTATAAGATTCAAGGCCAGGTGCGTGGATGGATGTTTAAGAAATAGAATAATGCTACAACCTGTGAGGTCCGTACTACAGTGTGGGGGCATGTGAACTACTGGAGTTCACATCACAGTATCTTCATGAGCTGGACTGCGAAGGATAATTTGTTGTTGTTATGTTAGAGTATGTCATAAAACTGCAATGAGTTTGGGTCCCTTTGGAATTTAGTACTGCATGGACAACTTTTTACGGTTTTACTGTAGCTCAATCAGAGTGGTTGGATGGAGCTGATATATTATTATTACTATTACTACTTCCTTTCCTTTTCTTCTTCCCTCAGTGGTGCAACAAAACGACAACAGCAAACCAAGGCATGATTCTGGCCATTTGCTTCGGGAAATAAGATCTGATAATGCCTAGGAACTTTTGCATGTGTCACCAAATCGTTCGAATCTTATGCATTTATATATAAACATGCACGGCCTAAATATATTACGAGTCTATATCATCTTCTAGGCATCTAGATGGTGAGGTGCATCGTGGACCCAATAGTGCAATGGAATTGGGTTGCAGACTTTGCTTCTGAAGTTCAATAAATTAAACGGACCGATTACTACCAACAAACAAAGAATGCTAATTTAGATGGGATACCTGTTAAGTAGGCCCACCATGCTATGGGTTCTTGTTTTCCTCTTTTCTTTTTCATTTTGCAGGGAAAGGCATATGACAGGTTCCTTGTAGGATGTGTACAGAAAAAGCATAAATTTTAAATAAAATGACTTGTAAATACTGTCAAAGGTAATAGAATATGCAAATTCTTAAATACAGAATTATTTGTTAATAAATTAAATTTTATCATTAAAGATAAGTTTTCAGTTTCAAGTAAAAAATCATTAATGAACGAAATAAATTTTTATTTATGAGATTTCAAACATAATGATAATCAAAAGTGACCTAAATACAGCTTATAACTGGATCCCAATTCCGAAGTCCTTACTCCTGGAGTGGCACCATACTGGTATGTGCCAAACAAGAATTCAATTTAAGGGGTCAAGATGACTACTAGATAACACATGAAAAGAGTGGAAGCAAATATGCATATCACATTTCACCCAGATGGACCAGAACCTTCAATGATTGTTTTTCTCTGCAAAATTACACATAAAACAAGTTGGTATTAAGAATATGAATACGACGGGAGGTTCATGTACGCAAATTATTAATCAAATCAATAGACTAGTACAAAACTATTTAATCCAACTACTAACCATTGTAATTCAAACAGTATCACTATCTTATGCGGTTGTTAATGAATATCTTATACATGCTCGACCTTCCTGTCATCTACAAAGGCATAGCATTCACTATGGCAAGTTATCAATATTGTAACTCAGATTGTCACATGCATGGACTTCTGCTAAGTTATCCAGTAGTTAATCCAAATCAGTTCAAGGTGTCTTGTTTTTTTTTTGCAGGGACAGTACCTCAAGTCCTTTGGTTCTTGTCAGAATCATATTGTGGATATAACAAATAGGGTTGTCAAAATTGTCAGTGGCCCAAGACGCTGATTTAAACATACAATGCCTACTGACCACTTTCCTTATCAAGCCAGAGCAGCTGTGATGCTTCTGGGCTGCCTGATAAGATAACTATCACAATGACTCCATGATTGATCTGCAATATGCCAGCTAGAGAGTGATTGATCCCAGTGTTTTCTCATGGCAAGTGTATGTGGGTTGAAGAGTTCCTCTTAAAGCCTAAAGGATAAAACTCGATTGTAAAGTAATGAAAAAGTTGTCAGGGAACTTTCTCCAACTAAAAGGAAAGCAGGTTACAGCTAGGCTACGAAGAAGAATCCTAAAGTTGTACACTGATGCTGATGCATACTGATATAGTTCAGCTTATAACTTATTATGGAAGACTAAGAATTATTAACCCCAAATACATAGCACAAAATATCAGTTTTCCATGGTGTTTATGTGGAAGGGAGTTTTTAATAATTCATTTGTTAGAGGAACAAATTTGATAAAAGCAAATAACAATAATAACTAGTCACAATAATAAGGTGATTTACATAAAACAAAACAAAACAAAACTCCTGCTATATATAATAGCACACATTTGAAATCATTTAACCAGAGTCACTTGCCCACAGTTAAAAAGAAGGGAGAAAATTATAATATGTCCAATCAACTCACATGCTTCAATTTTAGATATGTTCATGATGAATATGTAACAGTGACTAGTAATTTAATCTGGAGCCTTTCAGGTATAATTGTTGAAAAAAAATGGTCAAATAATTTATCAGTGTAAACTTTATCTAAACATTATACAGAGAAATACAAGTGTACACTTTATCTAAACATTGCACAGAGAAATATAAGTGTACACTGGCTAAAAAGAGAGCATATATGAGGGGGGAATCCACAAAAGCAAAAAAAAATCAGTTATCATAGTTAATTGTTAGAAAATAACTATAAAATAAAGTCTCTGGAGACAAGTCTATACCATGAGTGGTGCCAACAGACAGCATGCGATCTATATTGTCAATCCGCCCTTGTATGGATTTTAGAAGTGAATTCAGGGATGAAACTCTTTTCCTAACACTAGAAATCTTGGTTGCATGCTGCATTATGAACGGCAACGGTGCATCTTCAAGTAACTGATCAAGCTCTGCCAAGAGAAAAGATGAATTTCAGGTCAGCAAACTGGAAACCTAGAGTACTAAGAAATTAAGATATCCTAGAGTAATAGGAGAAGCTTTAGCAAAGGCATTAACATTAAGCATAACTAAAGTACTGAACTGAAATTATAGCATATTAGCAAAGGAAACCTTAATTTAATTAGTACAGTATAGCAACAAGTTTGACATGCTAATGAAGACTCTGTGGAGACTGCCAGAGAACAAGATTTTTGTCATCATGCAGACAGCTATATTGGTTAATTGTCTTGGGAGGAGTGTAGTTTATTTTATTTCTGAGTCTGGAATATCTAGTTGCGTCTAACTTTTTGGCTCTGGTATTCACACTTCACAGCAAAACACTTTGTTGGATGCTAAGAAATGCATCTTTCACAAAACATGCTACACCATACCAAATAGATGCTTAGTTTCATATTCCACTGAGATGGAATGAAGTCTGTTCTGGTGTTTAAAAATAAGATGGTTAATAACATTCACTTTTCTAAGTAAAACATTCCTACACCAGGAGGCTATGAAATGAACCCTTTACATAACTTGCCCATATGGACCATATAGCTTGTCAGCCTAGCTTATTCCAACATAGGAATTTTTTAGGCATCATACCAAATTAATACGAGAATTGTCAGTTACAAACAGTAATTTAAGAAAGAAAAAGCTGGAAACAATTTGCCTATCAGGACCACATAACTTGCCGGCATAACTTATTCCAGCATATGGCATCATACCAAATTAATAATAGAATCATATTGCAAACATTAATTGAAAGCTTCCAATAATTTTATCTGGCTGCACCATAGCAAGCCAATGCCTAAAATTAGCATTAAGTTACCAAAGATAGAAAAAAGTCTAGACTAGAACTGATGTGCAACTTTAGATACTTGTGCGATGAACAAAAGCTCTAAGTCTAACCACACAAATCAAAACCCCATGCACCTCTGGTACACTAAGACAATGCATCTTCACGAATTGCACATTCTTCCTTCTTGCCAGTATACATAGAATAACAAATAATATTTCATCGCTTTATGCCTTTTCCAAGTTTCCAAAATGTAAAAGCTTAGAAAGACTCTAGTCGAATGTTTTGACCAAGTACTAATGGTGCCTACTTTTCTCACTCAAGACTTGGGTTTGAGTTGTTTCCAAAGCATTTGGTAGGGACAAACCTAGGAACCACATGCAAAATAGTGGGATTAACTGTTTCTCTATCTTGACCTCATAGCAAAGTAGTAGTCAATAGCACAATATAGTGGCAACATGCAAATAGTGGAGCAGTTTTCAGTAGTGACTGTCACAGCGAAAACTGAGGCCAAAATTGCATTATTTCACTGTGTGGCAGTGATGGGATTCAGAAACCTTGTTCAAAGCTTTATTCATGCAACATGAAACACTATCTAACCAGTTGTAACACAAACCACCAAATGATTGTTGGATTGTTTCTAGTAGGTGTTCATGGTTTGGATTTTAGACAAAAAATCATTTGAACCAAACATAAAAATATATATGGTTCAATTTGGTTTAATTTGAATGAAATATCGAATCCAAACTAAACCAAATTGATCTTTTGTGATTCAAATTGAATTTTTATTTTTAATGTATTTTTATATGACTTTTAAAATTGTTTTCATTTAACAACTAACAAATTAAAGTAGAATCTAATAATCAATTGAGTCGTGATTAACCCTTGAAAAGTATATTTACATAACCATAAGTAATATACTAGTAAAGACCACAACGATCATAATTGAATACAAACCAACTACAAAAAAAAGTACATTACAAACCAACCATTCAGAGTCAAAATTAGTCATATACTGTCAATGTCATTTTCCGACACGCATGGATCACATACCATCGTTATCAATGTCACAAAAAAAAATATAATCATTATCAAAATTTCAAAATACCATTACAAAATGCTACAAATAAATATAAGTATATTAATGGTGTGATTTGGTTTGGTTCAGTTTTAAGAATATGAGGCGAAAACCGATCCAAACAATAAAAAATAATTGTTTCTTTTTGGTTTTTGGTTTGATCAATTTTTAACTTTTTTTTGGATTGGTTCGGGAGTTCAAAAATAGTTTAGTTCTGTTCTGAACATCCCTAATTTCCAGCCAAGCTAGTCATTTTTTAGCAACTCCCAGTCCCACTTTCCATGCTTCTGTTCTGTCGCTCATCCCTCTGTTTCTTTTTTCTTTCCTGCGATGTCCTAAGTACTCGTTATGTTATACTGCTCACTCCCTCTGTCCTATCTTTGTGTTTGGTTCTGAATGATTGTCTTATCTGCATAGAAGCTTACACTTAATTTCTTGAAAATTGTTCTTATTGACTTGTGTATTTAGCTTAAGAAGGCAACCTTCGATTATTAATTATAAATATCTTTCACTTTGTAATCTTTTATTTTTGAGCATTTAAATATGTGTGATATAAATTATTTAGCTTGTATCCATACTCAAATCCTGCTATCACTATCTCATCATAGTGTTAACTAGGCTGGCTGGTATGTGCTGGCATTCAATATTGATAACTATGACCAAAAACCTCACTTGTTTTAGGTCCGTCCACACACAGAATGTGCTCCTTTGGCACACTACTAGGTCGAACAGAATAATTTCAGAGCATGTGCAATTTCACTTTATCAGCTCACTCACAACATACAATTTGACAAGGACCTCAATTAACCAAGTAAACCGACCACGTGTTTGGATTAGATCAGCTTATTTTAAGGTCCAATTGAAAAGCTTGGAAAAAAAAAAAAAAACTGTTACCAAATATGCTCTAGGTCCATGTCCACAACCACAAGCAAACTTCCACAATTTCCAGAAACCGTGACATAACTCACTCTCATATACCAAACAAATTGAACAGATATATATAACAACAACAACAACAACAACAACAACAATAATAATAATAATAATAATAATAATAATAATAAAAGAAGAAATAACCTACTTGCAATTGCAGTGCATTACATATAAATTAAATCTAACTTTTGAATAAATTTCACAAAAACAAATAACACAGTTGATAATGCTGTAGAATCTGTAAAAAAAAATGGCGAAATCGAAAGAGAAACCTCCGGTGAGACGATCAATGGCGGAAGAGAGGTGGTCCTGACTTCGGAGAGTTTGCTGAGCTCTGCAATCGAAGTCGCTAATAACCGAAGAGAGCATCGAAGACAAGCCTTTCGCCAACACGTCGGAGCTCTGCCGGAGGGGGTTGTCGCCGCCGTCGGATCCGTGGGAACTCGAACGCTCCTTTTCGACTACGACGCTGTCGTTGTCCTCAGCTTCCATCGTCGTTTGATTCAGTTTGGTGCGCGGAAGTGTGATGCTGTAACTGAGAAGAATAGCTCATGTCCTTAACCACGTTCGCTAACTTTTTCTTTCTTTCTTTTGTTGAATCTGGGTATATTTATGAGCTTAAATATTTTTTCTTAAATTTAATTTAAACTTATATTTTAATGAAATGAAATAAGTTGTGATTACGGGATAATGACTTTGGAAAAGAAGTTACAGCTTAAAGTCACAACTTACTTTTCTTAAATATAAAAAACGTAAATAGTAAAACAAACTTAAATATATTTTTAGTTTATATAATATATTATTTTTATTTTAGTTATTATAAAATTATTTTATAAAATAATCCTGGTAAAAATTTATTTTTTT
>JAMLFT010010200.1:0-12062 GCA_026544285.1 Pachyrhizus erosus
ATAACCGTTCTTAAATTTTATGAGAATTATTTTTTTAAAAGAAAAAAAATAATAGATAACAACTATTTGACTATTTTCAAATAAAATAATTAAAGATAAAAACTATTGAGTATTAATTTTTAACTGTTGTATATGAAAAAGAATATAAAATCTTAGAACTTAAAAATTATTTTTGGTTTGCTATTTGAGTTTAATGGTTATAATTTTTACTAAATGTGACCAGTTTAGTGCAACGTTATTTGAGATTAAGCACATGTTCAATTAAGGTGAACAAATTCTGTTTTTGGATTTTTTTCGTCTGTGATAAAAATGGACTATAGTTAGGATGAGTCCAACGACAAGTGAAGTCTACAACAAATTTTTTTTAAAACATTTACAATATAGATGAAAGAGTTATATGTTAAGTTTCTACGTCAACATGTATAATTTTTTATAAATACATATGATCTTTTTTTATTCTATAAAAATTAATAATAATTTTTTTATGACCTAAAATTTAAGTTTTAATTATTTTATTCTTAAATGTGTCCTGATTATAGTTATGCAATCATTTTAAAATTTCTTAAGAGTTATTTTTCGTTCGTTGTTTATAATAAAATGAATAAGTAGTTAGTAAGTGTTTATACACTTTCATAAATATAGATAAAAATGGTTATTGATTAATTTTGGACAACAATTTTATATATATTATACTAATGTAATATCACCAATATTGCTTATTATATTTGATCTAACTTTTTTGAAACGTTAAAATTACAATGATAACTTGTTTTTTTCGTTATTATTGTGAATAATATTAGTGACAAAATAAAATTTAGTCACTAATGATATATTGTTAATGAAAAATAATTTTATTTTTATCATTATTTTTAAAATCACATTATTTACAGTGGTCGAAGAAATATGCATTATTGTAGGTTAAAAAATGTTATGCGTGACTTAAGCCACCTAGATAATTTAGTCCATATCCGATAGCCTTTCACTGTAAATGTGCACAGCCATACATGAATATATTTATATATTAAACCTAGAGTATTCTCGATTGTGAGTTAAAATCTAATTGTCCAAGATACATAGATTCATTTAATAGATTAATTGACTTTTTTTAATAAATATTTTTTACAGATTTTTTTTTATAAGTATGTGAGCATGCACGTTACGTACGGTCACATGAACTAACATAAAGAGGTGGTTCTTGGCTTCTACGTAGAGCCAGTTTTTAGAGACTACAGTACCTTAAATCTGTAGGGAGGAACGCTCTACGTATGCTTTGTGCATTTCGTAGCCTTTCTTTTTTTGTTGTGGAACAAGTTGCTATCGCACCAAAACGTGGCGCCGTGTTAGAATAGACAAACACATAAGGGTATATGTAAAAGTGAAACACTAGAAGTTTTGGAGGTGAACATCACTTGCACCACACCAAGATTCCTTCAGTGACGACCACGCATGTTGCATGCATGCATTATCTAGAAATTTCCCAGAATATTTTTCGTCGTTATATACGACGTACAAGTTCAAAAATGTTTTAGATTGAATTGCTACAAATTTGATGATTAATTAATTGCAACTTCCTTTCCCATACTGTATGGTCGTTGTAAAGCTGCGTCAGTGGAAGTAATAATTGTGATTCACAACGATCTCAAATCTTTGCAATTTTTTCTAACATATGATGCAACTGCAAACCATTATTGAATGTAAATTTGTTTGAATAATATGAATTGTTTAATGTTATAGATAAATTGTATACTTTTATTTGACAAAAAATTGTTAAAATTAAAAACTCTGGTTATTGAAATTGATTTTGATATATTATCCACACAAAAACAGTTTAACATTTATATTGTTGTATCTTACCTTTGGGCATGTGACAAATTAGAGTATATTTGTGCATAAAATAACAGAGCTTTAAATATTAGATCCATCAATATTAAACTTGTGTGAACAAATTAATTGATGATTTAATAATTTAATTGGGATCAAAATGTTGTTGAGCACACAAAACTATCATTAATTTTGGTTTTTATAAACATAAATATCATATTTAAAAAAATTATTGGTTTAAAATGTTAATTTTTTTATTTATATGAATCTTAACAATAATACTATGGCAATTTGTTAAATTAAAATAGTAAAACACTTTATTGTAATATTATATTCGTAGTATATAACTTATATATGTGTGTATATATATATATATATTTATGTATGTATATGTATTACTATTATCATTATAAATATATTTTACACTGTATATATTATTTGAAAAGATAATTATATGTGAATAGAATAATTTTTATCATAGATATAAAAACGTAAAATATATATTGTCAAAAGATGTAACTTTGGACTATTTGGTGGAGTGACTTCCAAACCAATGTGAAGAATTATGTAATACAAGTATTAACATTAGACTCAGTTATAGTTAGTAAAACTAAAAGTCACTTAGGTGCGAAGTGATGAGTCTATAGGTGCGTTTAGGTAAATTTAATAAATTTTATATAATTTTAAATTAATATTTTTAAAATAATAATAATAATTGAATTTTAAGTTTTTATCTTTTTTAAATATTTAATTAAACCCATTTTTTAAAAATGATTTAAAAGAACAAATACAAACAAATTTAAGTAACGTTATTTTCAAAGAATTTACACATCAAAATTAAAACTCTCATAATTTATTGGCTTTCATGACATGCGACAGAAGGTGTTAGAAAGATGAAGAAATGACATATATCTTTCATTTAAGATCCATTTTATTTATATTTTGATAAAACTATTTTTGGAAAATTGATGTTAAAATAATTAATGGATTAAAAATATGTTTAATATATGATTTTAGATAATTAAGTTTGTTTAAATGGTATAGTATTTTTTTAAAAGTCTAAATGCATTTTTTATAAAAAATTATAAATCTCATACTTAAAATTAAATTAAATTATTAAATTCATTTTAAATTAATCAATTGTAATTCTACTAACCAAAGAATTAATTTTAATGATTAAAAAGTTGACAAAACCAAATTTTCGTTGAAGCAAGCAAATGTAATCTCGTTGAATCATACAAATTTAATTAATATAAACAAAAGATTCAGAAACTAAATTCTTGTGTGATTACTTTTGTCTCTATTAAACGATAGAAGAAGAAGTATGAGTGAACTATAACACAAATGAATGTTTATATAGAGAAAAAGATATTAATTATAATAAATTAGAAGAAAAGTATTTTCTTCTAAATTAAAGATAATATATCTAAATATTTTATTTTATAAATTATATAATATTTTATTTTTTATATTCAACATTTTTCCCCATATTGGAGTATACAAATCAGATGTGTTTAACTTGCTACAAATGCGACTAATCATTGGTTCCCTTAAAGACTTAATGAAGATGTCTATTAACTGAACATTAGAATTGATAAAATTTGTGGTAATATCTCTAGACTCAAGTTTCTCTCTTATAAAATGATAATCAACTTCAATAAGTTTGGTCCTTTCATAAAAAATAGGATTAGAAGCAATATGTAAAGTTGTCTAGTCATCTTGCATGATAACCATTTATGAGTCTCCTTCAAATTTGAGTTTTTTTGAGAAACTACATTAGCCATATAAATTGACATGTAAATAATGCCATGATCCTATGCTCTATTTCATCACTTGATCTTGCCACAACATTCTACCTTTTGCTTTTCCAAGATATTAGGTTGCCACTAACTAAAACACAATATCCTAAAGTAAAATGTCTATTATTGGGTGAGCCAGCATAGCCCAATCAACATTTGAGTATCTAATAATTTGGGTGTGTACCTTATCAAATGAGACCTTTCCCGGGAACACTCTTAATATATTTTAGGATCCAAGTTATTGCTTCCCAATGTTCTAAGCAAGGTGAGTTCAAAAACTGACTTACCACACTTACTTCAAAAGTAATGTCTAGATGTGTTACAGTGAAATAGTTCAACTTTCTAAGTAACCTCATGTATCTTCTAGGATTTGAGAAAGACTCCCTTTGATTAGGTATCAATTTGACACTTGGATGCATATGTGTGTATACTAGTTTTGCATTTAATAAGTCATTTTCTTCTAGGATGTCAAAAACATATTTTCTTTGTGAAATAACTAATCCATCATTAGAATGAGCAACTTCAATACCCAAGAAATATCGAAGCTTACTATGATCTTTAGTTTGGAATTGGCGAGTCAGATATTGCTTCAGATTAGAAATGTCATCTTGATTACTGCATTTGAAAATAATGTTATCTACATAGATAATAAGATAGATGCATCTTTTAGAAAAATGACGATAAAAGACATAATGATAAGCTTTACTATGTGTCATCCCAAATTGTTGCACAATGTCCTAAAAACAACATTCTTAATAGCAAGATGAAAAAGGGGTTAATGACTAATGATAGCTATTGAGAAGAAAGGTCTAACAAAAGTCATCTTAGTGACTGAAGAGAAAGTGTAAATGTAGTCCTGTCCACAGACCTGTGTCTATTCTTATGCAGCAAGATGAAATTTATATCAATCAATGGTATTGTCAATACCAAATTTAAGAGTTTATAACTAACAACGCCCAACATCAGATTTTCCAATAAGAAGATGAACCAACTCCTAAGTGTCATTGCTTTGGAGAACATATTTCTCGTCAATCATTGCTTGCCTCTACTCTAGTTACAATAATGCTTCACTTAGGGCAGTAGGCCAATGAAGATCATTGGGCGTATCTAAATCTACTATCTCATCATTCGTCGAAGGAGGCATAACGTCTAGTAGCCAAGGACAACGTTGATATACTTGAAGAGGTTACAAAGGTGCTGGAAGATCATCCTGGGTTGGAGCAAAGTCATTTAGTGGGGAAAAATGAAGAACAAGTGGACAAGGAGAGATAGGACTCCATAGGTCAAAAGTAGAGTTGACAAACTCAAAAAGTTTGAGACAAATTAAAAAAAAAAGACATCAATAAATATAAAGTACCTATTAAGATTAGGAGCAAAACACGATAAATTTTTTAAACTGATGATAATCCAAGAAGACACATTTGAAGGAGTGAGAAGAGATTTTGTCACTATCCAAAGTGAGATTGTAATAAATTAAAGAGGTAATAATGTACATAAAGAACATAGTCAATAATAAGAAATGAGAGTGGATGGATAGTGCTAATACCTAAAACTTGTGTTTGTGTACCATTGACAGAAGTGATGGAGGAAAAATGGTCATTTGTAAAAAGTGAAGAGAAAAGAGAACAATTACCAGTTATGTGATTAGAGACACCAAAATCAAATACCCAAGGACTTATGAAAGAGGATTGAGAGAGACAAACAAAAGATTTACCAATGTGAGCTACCAAAGCAGTAACATTTGCAATTTGTTGATTTTCATACCACCAAAGAAATTTCTCATAGGTAGTCAGAGTCATGTGAGGTTAATCAGCTAGTTGTGTTAGGGTCACAGGTGAATGAGTAATAGACACCTGAGTAGTATTGGTTGGACTAGGGGGTTTATTATGAAACTTTCAACTTCGATTAATAGTATGACCATTATAATCACAATGGTCACATTTATATTTACTTTTGGAGCTAGAGGAGCTTGTGTGTGAACATCCAAAACTACCACTTTAAAAGGCAAGGACATAAGTATCACCTGAAGTAGGATAGGGGGATTAAGTGGTAGATTTGGGTGGAATATGGAGAGCTGCAAAAGATGCACACATTATTGTTAGGGCTATAGGAAATCCAAGAATTTGATCACGCATAGTAAAATACTCTAAGGGCAAGCCATAAAGGGCCAAAGTCATAAAGAACGTCCTCCAATTTTCTAATTTCTTCTTTACCTCGATTGGATTGGATGTTGTAGGAGGAAGGAGTTTGTTCTAATCATGTAGTGCTGCATGAACACAACCAAGATAAGTAGACACAGGGCCATTAAAACGATAGGGGGTAAGTTATGTCATCAGATCCTGACACACATTATACAGTCATTGAGTATCATTAGTGTAGAGGGCATGCGCCTTACTCCAAATTGATTCGTAGGTTTCATGGGACTAGAAAATCAATTTGAACGAGGGGTGAATTGTTTATTTAAGAACACTATAGAGTTGCACATCGATCCTTTTTCATTGGTCACGCTCTGTTTCTGGTATAAACTCTATAGAAGTGGTGAGGTGGGATTTGTATCCCAATCCACTAATCCACAAACCAATCTCAAAGGCCCAGGTACAGTAGTTAGACTCATCCATCTTCTCAATAGAGACAGGCTTGTTGGAAAAGATGGTAGACTCTGTCTTAGGAAGTGAAGTAGAAGTGTTAAACGTCATGGTAGAGGAAGGCACAACAAAGGATCTGGAAAAAAAAAAACTATTTGAAGAAATAGAAAAGAGAGTCAAGTTAAGAAGTATGTTCAATGGAGCTGAAACTCTAGAGATATGGTCAATCGATTATCACAATGTCAATAGTCGTGAGTTTATTCAACCAGCGACATGCCACCACACACCACCATAGAGCATTGTTTGGTACTAAAGAAAAATTACACATGAGAACGTGTGAAGCTTCGTTGGCCAATGTGACCATTAGGGTTGCGTGGATTGACAAAAACCGAGTTCGAAGGTGGGAGCAATTGCTAGTAAAGTCATCGCAAAAAGTCGTTGAAAAGTTTGCCAAAAAAGTCCAAGGACACCATAATAAGACCGTTGTAGTGAATAACGAACTAAAAAGATACACAGTTTGCTAAAAAAAATTTCTCCAAAAATAGTAGATCTACCAGACAGATACAATTTTCAAAAAACTCTAAATATCATATTAAAGAATAAAATAAGAGATATAAATGGACTGAAAACTATGTGTTTGAATACAATACGAATGAATGTTTATACTGACAAAAAAAGATCAATTACAATAAATTAGATAATATATAATTTTTTTAAAATTAAAGATAATATATCTAAATATTTTATTTCTTAAATTATATTATATGTTATTTTCTTATTTTTAATAGTTTCCATTGCCTGATTCTAGCTAAATTAGTTTATAAATATTCAATTCAATTAAAAAAATACTATTATTTATTTCTCACGATAAAATTGAATATTATTTATAGTTTTACTTGCCCTAAAAAGTTGGCATTGCAAAATAGTTTCGTAATATTAATTGCATGATGATGGTCGGTAAAAGATTAGAGGCGTTGACAATATAGCACTGTAAAAATATTCTTTTACGGCAAAACAATTTTCATGGTTCATGCCAAAAAAAAAACTAAATATATAGTTACTAAAATTATTATAAAAAATTATCGTAAAAATTAAGAAGTGTTGTTACTAAAACTCATATATATATATATATATAAACACAAGTGATCATAAATTATGTCACAGATAATTATTTTTCATTTCAATTCCTGATATACAGCTTCAATGATATCTCCCTTTCTAGAATTGGATGCGAATCTAAGTAGCGAAAAAAAAAAAGAGGTCCCAATTGGATAAATTCAACTTTTCTTCCAACGCAGCGGATGCCTCAAAGATAGATAAGACATAAACTTCACCATTGGGAGAAAAAAAAATGTTATATTATTGATGTCACGATAGACAGATATGAAGAGAGATCTTCTAAATGGAAAGCTTCTCATAGTATTTGAAAAAACAGAGCTAGCCTCTTATAATTATTTTCTACCATGATTGGGAAATTAATTAAATCAAATAACTTAATTAATTTATGCAAGGCATTCCTATTCTATGTACTATATACACTATTCCTCATTCCCCAAACGGAAGTCGTACGTATATATGCAATCGTGTAAAAACAAAACACGAAAACTGTTGGTTTTGTTCCAAGAATCAAATAACAGTATACACATGAAACAAAAGTAACAATTATGAAGGGATATAAGCATAATTTTATTTTGTAGCCGTACCAAGGACTCGTCTTAGTTTTTCCGTATGCATGCATGGATAGAGAGATTCGTTTGTAGTAAAAGGAAGAGTTCGATCAATCACCTTCAACAAATGATCAAAGAAAATTTCGAAACCGACCCAAATATCTCATCGATGATTCTCCACTTCCCTCCTCAGCCACCCTATCTTTTTCTTTGCTTAGCGATACCAATCCACCACAGCACCTAAAAGGCTTCAAACCCGCCCCTATATAAGGATGCCACATTTGGCTCAACCTCATCAAGCACACCTCACACCGAAAATCCTTAATACCTCCCTAGCTATCTTTAATTCTCTGCTTAATATTACCAGATTCTAGCTCATTCACAAACTTTCTTTAACTTCCAAATCTGCATTCAAGCCATTTGGCATTGTTGCATAAGGATATTTGGCAGCACAATGGATTGGGTGACAAAGATGGTATCAGAGAGGCCAGTGGTGATCTTCAGCAAGAGCTCCTGCTGCATGAGCCACACCATCAAGACCCTCTTCTGTGACTTTGGGGTGAATCCATTGGTTCATGAGCTTGATGAGATACCTAGAGGCAGAGACATTGAGCAAGCACTTTCAAGGCTAGGCTGCAGTCCATCTGTGCCTGCTGTGTTCATTGGTGGTGAGCTTGTGGGTGGAGCCAATGAAGTGATGAGTCTTCACCTTAATCGCTCCTTGATTCCAATGCTTAAGAAAGCAGGAGCTCTTTGGGTTTGATCAAGAATAATATATATTGATCTTGACCCTACTCATTACTCATCAGCCACACGTATATGCAGACTCTAATAAATATGTTTTGGTTATATATATGTATGTAATGATGCGATTATATATATACGTAGGGGAAGGATATATGTAACGAGGAAACTATATATATATCCCTGGTATTAATTATTAGTATTGAGTTTATGGCACTAGTTATGTATGAATAAGGCTAACTTGACTGATCGAGGTGTAGTTTAGCCTTTTTTGATGGGTTAAATGTAATGTTTTCTTTTTGATATATTGTAATGAATTAGATGGAGTTGCTGCCTATAAGGTGTAGTTTAACATTTTAAGCATCATCAGGTCAGTAGCAATAGTGCTTTAATTATCTGTGTTTTCAAATCAAGACTAAACTTTCTAATCTGCATAATTATGACTAAAAGGAGATCGAGAGAAATTAAGAGAAAGATAATTAAATGCCCTTTTGATTTTTTAGTTGAGTAAATTCATTTTGGTACAATTTATTTTGAACCGTTAAACGTAATTCAGATGTGTGGTTAAATTAATCTTAATTAGCCTCGACTGATGAATTAATTTTGGGTGTAAAATAATCAAGCAGTTAGTCTTTTCCGGCCGCGGCCGCTAATAAATTGAGAAGTAAAATGAGGACACAGAAATGAAACCATCACTTTCATTAGCCATATCCATATGGGGTACACCCATGAAATGATGTATTTAAAGGCTTAATCTTCATAATAAGTCATACAAATAAATTATTGGATAACATAATATTGGTGTTACTAAAGTTTTTCCTGTAAAATATACTGTGCAAGTATGTTACTGGCTAGAGAGTAGTGAATATATTGGTGATTGGATTCTAACCCTTTGTTCAACCCCATTTTTTCCTCGTTGAAGAAGGATATGAGATAAATGTAAACCTGAGTAGTGTCTCTGAATCACCGTACTTGCGAATTATTTGTTAAAAGAATGATAATGCAGGAATTAATTACACCAAATTAAAGATTAAACCAGAACAAAATCTTACTAGTTAAAGTGGAATATTTATAAGACAAAAATATCATTTAACCAGAACAAAATCCTACTAGTTAAAAGTGGAATATTTATAAGACAAAAATACTAGCGCATGCGATTCGGCTACAAGCTGTGTCTTGTTCCAGCACTTAATTAGTCGATAGAGTACGTAATGTTATTTATACGTGAAATGTATACAACAAATTATAAAAAAAAGGTGAAAAAGAGAGAAACATATATAAGAAGATAATAGATGTGGTGGAGAGAAACAGAGAAAAAGTAAGTGTATAGAAATTATTGTTGTATAACATTATTCTAGTTGATAAGGGACAAATGCAGAAATTAGAATAAACGCATTGTTACAAGTGAATTGGACATATAAGCAATGTGGATTCCCTTAGATCAAATCATCAAATAGTTAGATCCTGAGCAAACAGACAAAAGGGGGAAAAGACCAGTGGAGCGTACATGTAATAGAGTTGGATCAAATAGAGAAAAGCTAGCCTGGTGGAGAAAAATGGACATGATGGAGACTGTTGGAACACCTTCAACACGGTCTCTTTCCCCTAATTACGTTAAGAAAATAACACGAAAGAATTTGTTATCCAGTGAATATTATTTCTATGATAAAGATAGTGATAAAATTAGGCATATCAAATCATAAACCCTATTTTTACAAAAATGAACACTGACATCAGTAAATTCAACTTTTTCACGTCGTCATCTCAATGGCTTTCTTCCAAATAAATTCGATTCCATGGATGCTCACACAAGTTGCGCAATATTTGGAATGTTTGGAAACACATTGAAAATAGAAATTTAAGTTATGTTTGGAACATGGTAACTATAGCGGTTAGCTTCTAAAAATTACATCTAAAATATATAAATTTACATTCGAAACGTGAAACTAAACACATTTACTATAAATTAAAATGCAGAAGAAAAAAATTGAGATAGAAAACAAGATTGAAATAATTTAAGGTTATAACTCATAACAGCTGTTGAAACGAGGAGTAGCAGGTAAGACTAACAGCTCAAGACGTGAACTCAACCGGGATAAACAATCTTGTTGTAAATACGAATGCAAGGTAAAGGCTATAAGAAACAAGGAGTTAAACTAAAAACGCAACAGTCCCTTGAAATGAGAAATAACTCTCAAAAGATTAATATTTTGTTAACGGTGATATTATTTATACAACATTTTTTACAATACTTTTTTTTTTTTCTTTTTAACTTTCCATCATGTTAACCACCTTATTACATACCTTTTACTTTGTTATATAAAAATAATGTACATATTCAATTTCTCTTTCGTTGATACCTAGCTGTGAATTGATCAGTTGGACACACCAGAGTCTCCAAGTTTTCTTTCTGTTGAATTTACGTTTGCCACTTGTTGAACATCATATTTTACAAAATCGTATGTTTTGTTACAAAAAGGCATATTGATCAAAACAGATATTATGTTAGAGCTTCCCTCCCCAGCAGTTAAAAGTGCTTGCCTTCAGCTTGATTAATATCAGCCATACACCCAGAAAGCAGAAGCAAATGAAATTCTTATGATAGTTATTGAGTTTTCAAAATCTGGGATTCATATTCCTCCAATACCTTTTAATTTGTTCAAGATTTAACTGCACACACACATATATATATATATAAGGATTTGAGAGGAATTAATTTTTATTTTTTTAAAGTAAGAGTATTAATGATAGTTTATTTTAATATATTTATTATATATTAAATATATTATTTATATTTATATATTAATTAAAGAAAATTTTTTGGTATAAGTTGGTAACTTTTTTTGTTTAAATTAAAAGTATTAAAATTAGTTTATAATAAAATAATCATTATATTAAAAACTAATTAAAAATAAATAAATAATAAAATGATATTATTGAAAACATTAGATTATATTTATATATAAAAAAAGGTGTATGAAATAATTAATTTTTTATTCAAAGTCAGAATATTAATGATATTTCACTACAACCCATTTATTATGTATAATATATACTATTTATATTTATATATTAATTTAAAGAAAGATTGTTGGTATGATTTGGTAATTTTAACTTTTATGTCTAAATTAAAAATATTAAACAAATTTTATAATTAATTCATTATTATATTTAAAAATAAATTATAAATAAATAAATTTTAAAATAAATAATAAAATAATATTATTGAAAACATAAATTAATTATTATTATGTGGAGTGAATTATGAAGATAAAATCTTATTTTATATAGCATAGAAAAAAGTTTCTATATATTAATTTAATTTAACAAATCATATTAAATTATTTTATAATATTTATCTATAATAGAGAATATATTTATCAATTTATTATTATATAATAAAATATTTATATTATTAAGTTTAGTGTTATATTAGTAATTTAAAT
>JAMLFT010010201.1:0-12061 GCA_026544285.1 Pachyrhizus erosus
TTTAAAAAATAATATTTATTAAAGAAAAATTTTATTTAAATATTTTTATTTTTAAAATTTTAATAAATATATTATTAAATCTTTTAAGATAATAATATTTATTAAAAGATAAAATTAGCATAAATATTTTAATATTTTATTAAAAACTTAAAATATCAATTATTTAAAAATATTTTATAAATGTTAAAATTATAATTATTATTTTGGAAAGGGAGAGAGTATTTTGTATAAATCTTCGCAGACAAAATGGTTTTTCCGCTTCTCACACCCTTAGATATCTGGTGCCAAATCGTTGTCCGTTTCTTTCACATGTCCTTTTTAATATATTTTTATTTAAGTATAATACTTAATTTATTAAATTATACGAATCTTATTTTTCCTTTCATAAATCTTATGCAAATATTTTATAACAATATAAAATTTATTATTAACATTTATATACAAGACAAATTATTGTATGCACTAATTAATCTTTATACAAGTAGCATGGACTATAAATATTTAATAAAAAATTGTTTTCATCGTTCCAAATATACGCAATTGAATAAAAAAAAATTATGAAACCCAATTTTTGTGGTTTTGCCTAGTTATTATTCTGAATATATGATTTTGTTTCCACTTTTTTAGGGGGAGATGGTTCCAAGAGAATTTAAGATAACAAGATCCTCTTAAGGTACGTTTAGAAGTGAAATTTTTATTAGAAGAAAAATAAATAAACCTGTGCTATTTTTTAATTTTAAAATTAAGTTTATATTAATTTTCCTTTTTTTCTTTTATTAAACAAAAATATTTATAGAAATAAAAAATTTATCTTCCCTTTTCTATGAAATATCCATTCTCATACCTAGTGCATGCTTGTTAACACAGTTGAATTCACTATTATTTTCTGAAACAAAAACAATTTCTTTTTGTGATTTCCACCAATCCAAATACTGTAGAACATGCATTTGCACAACACAAACTTACTTTGAGAAAAAGAAATCACTTTATTTCAAACTCGCTTTCCTTATTAAAAATCAATTTTACAGTACAAGTCATCTAAATCGAATCTGTTCTTATTTGAGAGTGGAAAAGACCATGCTGCCGCCACCTCAGTCAGGTTCAATACCCTACCAAAAGATCTTCCAGTACAGAGCCACATTTGGGCAGAGATTGAGAATTTGACACAATCAATGCATCTAAAATGGTTAAGTAGGTAAAGGAATAAAGAAAAGAAAAGGACTAGTGATTACGGTGGATTGGAAGGAGTCCAAAAGAATTGGAACATCAGCAAGAGTAAGTTTTTAAAGTAACATCAAATCCTTGAAAATCTCTTGAATTGGACAGAATTTAATCATCACAAGCAAAGATTGAATTTAATAAATCATGGCTTCCACAACCATAGTGATTACATGACAATAGTAACAGCTGCACTGTACAGTATCCTGTACTGTTGATACTTCATCGGTGGCACTCAACTTCCTGATAATGAAAATCAGCTGAGTTTGCTGAGAACTATGTCTAACACCTTTGGCTATCAACTCTAAAGATCAATCAAATCAACAATAAAATATAACTGCTAAGTGCTAACCATTACATGACCAACTTGTACAGCCTTCAACTATAGTATTTGCAAACAAATGACCATTCATAACACATACCATTTCAAGACAAAATTAGATGGTTACAACCCATCAGGTAACATCCATGCATATGCTCTGGCACAGCCCCATTTTTACAGCTAAAAAAATGGTTAATACAAACATGTTAAAAGGCCAAGCTCTGAACAAATATGGGTCACTAATGAGACATTAATTCCCACAATATGTCAAAGTTCAAATAGTTAGCATGAGCAGACTATATAGAAGAGAGATCTTCATATATAGTCTTGATACCAGGCCTTTCAGATACAGATCGAATGCATCGCATTGCTATTCCCAGGACCTCCTTCATTCCCTTTTCTGCAACTGGATTGCCCATTTCTGGCGTCAAGGTAGCATCAAAACATTCTGAACCTCGGCCTTCTGCTACACGCAACCTTACCCAATCTGTTAAATCAACACCCCCCTCCTCACTAGATATCACATCACCAGCACATCTTCCAGTCAGAAGTTCCAAAAGTATCACTCCAAAAGCATAAACATCTGACTTGAAGGAGGGCATTGGCTTCTTGGAAGCAGCTAACTCTGGTGCACGATAACCCAAGACCCCAGCATCGAGAATCTGTTCAATAGTACCTGCTTGAGTCATGAGTCGGTGAAGGCAGTAATCAGCAACACGTGCGTTCATGTCAGTTGTATCTAACAACACATTTGTAGCCTTGAGGTTCCCGTGAGGTACAGCACGATCAAAATGGAGATAGTTTAGGCCACGCGCTACATCAACTGCTATTTTGAGCCTCTGTGCCCAAGTTAATGGTGGACCTTTTCTTCCTGGTCGATCTGACAGTTGAAATTTATAATTAAGTTCAAAATTGAAACATTTAGGAAAGACAGACAACACAAATAGATATAATACATGAACATTCAGGAACCTTTATTAGTTGCACCGGCAAAACGATAAGCATTAGAATAAACTACACAAGCAAACAAAGAAGACACGTTGTATTTGAGTGACAACCTTGTGATTATTTTAAAAAGCTACTGGCAAGCAAAATTTATTCTAGCAGCCAATGCACAGCAAATATCATTCAACTACATATCCTTACATGGGAGCTAAGGCATTATTATTTCATGCAATAACAATCATTTAGAAGGATTATGCTTTTGCACTTTTAAAGGATTTTTTTATTTGGAAAATTTGGACAGAACAAGATCTTTCATTGTATTTCTCCAAAGTGTGATCTTCAAGGTGCTATTTGAAGGAATCAGACTGAAAATTATAAACTAGATAATAATATAAGCCCTTCAATATGATATATCAAATATATATTTGATGAACATGCAGATTTTATAGTGGAAGCTGCCATGACAAGCACTTCCAAGCATTTAAAAAGAGCATTTTAATTTGGAAAACAAGTATCATGTTCCTGGTCAATTATAACTATTTTTAGTCTACTAAATATCTTGTTTATTGATTTTCACCTACCCAACACCACTCCTAAGGTGCCTCCCTTTATTTAAGGTTCAAGTTTAAGAAAAACGGTTCAGTCCTATTAGAAGGAAAGTCAACATATTACCATAAAGAAAACTTGCAAGACTTCCTGGTGAGATGTAATCTGAAAGTATAAGTTTCTCGTGTTGTGTAGGACCCCAATAATATCCTCTCAGTCCCACAACATTTGGATGCCTGATGTTTGCAAATTTTTTCGTCTCCTTGACAAATTCTTTTCTCTGTTTCGCCACTCCTTCCCTCAGCCACTTCACTCTCAACAACAAACCATTCTCCAGAGTTGCCTTGTAAGAAGTACCATGACTACTTCTTCCCAAAACTTCAGCTGGGGCCCTTGAGAGCTCCTCAGGTGTCAATGTTATCGTATCATCAAGAAAATGCAGCTCTCCAATCAACCGATCTGGTGATCTCGTATCTAGTCTTGCAAGATTTTCACCAGTAAATGAATCACCAGATTCTGGTGACCATGAAAAGTGGCTCTGCTTTGATGGGGAGAATCCCGTTACAGCAGCCACTTTTTCATCAGAGCTGATTATCTCTGATGGTGACTCTTTGCGTGAGGTCACAAGGTCCTCAGCTGAAACAACCAAAGCACCGCCACCCCTATCTGTTGTCCGAACAGGAGCTGAGATAATTGGTTGATGACGCCTGTGGATATCCTTGCTTGTATCATATTCTGGTGGAGATCTTGATATTCGTATGTAGTGTATGAAGACAGCAAGCAAGATCAATATGAAGAGTGCAACCACACATGACACTATAATTATTACTTTAACGATGGTGTTCATATGCTTCCTCTTGGAACTTTCAGCAGGTGAAGGGGTTGATCCAGGAGGACCATTTGGAAAATGTAACTTGGTATTCCCGGGAAAGAAAGAAGAACTAGGAAACTTCCTAAGAACTTCTGGGACAACACCAGATAGATCATTTTGTGAAGCATTAAAGTTTTGGAGCCCCTTTGGCATGTTACTTGGTATAGGACCAGTAAAATGATTCTCTGATATATCCAAGGAATCTAGTGAACTCATATCAGCAATGGTAGTTGGAAGAGAACCAGAAAAATTATTTCCAGCAATATTTAGCACTTTCAGACCAGTTAACAATCCAAACTCATCAGGAAAATAGCCATTGAGCTGGTTGAGAGAAAGATCAAGAATCTGAAGATCAGATTGATCAGGAGAAGATGATAACTTTATGCCGCCAGAGATCATATTATTTTCAAGATGCAGCTCTTGCAATGTGGGCAGTGTGAGCAGATTAGCTAGAAGTAATCCATCTAATTGGTTGAAGCTTATGTCAAGCACTCTAAGCTTTGGATACTGTATTAAGACTTTTGGAAGGGAGCTGCTTAGAGAATTATGGGATAGATTCAAATAATTTAACCGCAAAAATTGAGGAGTTACCTCAGGGATGGCCCCCGTCAAATGATTCCCACTGAGATCAAGAAATTCTATATTCCCCCATTTCAACATCCTGGTTAAGTTTCCTTCTAATTTGTTATTTGACAGATCAAGTACAGCACAGCTTCCAGTCAGCAGTGGCAGTTCACCCGTGAACTCATTTGATGAGAGATTAAGAGAGTGAAGTGTTGTTGATGTAATTATACTTAGCGGCCCTGAAAAACAATTTGAATAATAGATGAATAACAATAGAAGCTAAGGACTCGCATGTAACACCACAAACAACGAATTCCATTAATAAAAAAAATGACAGGTTCTTCACTTTGAGGAAAAGAAAAATTGGAACTGTCAAATTACCTGATAGATTGTTGGCACTCAAATCCAATTCCGTTAAAACCAAAGAGTCTCCTTTCAGCAGGCCATTAGGAATAAATCCTGAAAATCTGTTGTTGCTAAGTCTAAGAACTTCAAGATCATAAACAAAATCAAATCCAGGCAATTCTCCATCCAACAGATTGTAGCTGAGGTCCAACACCTTCAAGTTTTCGAATACAGGTTCAGCAGCTCCACTAGCCAATGACCCAGTAAGTTTGTTGTGGCTTAGATTCAGATACTTAATACTTTCAGATATTCGAGGTAGAAACTTCTGCTTGGAATCAGAACTTGACAGCAGGTTCTCACTTAAATCAACATAGCTGGCACTTGATAAAAGCATAAATTCAACATCCAAATTACCTTCAAGCATATTCCCATGCATGTCAAGCTTTTCAAGAGCAGGAATCAGCTCAAAACCTTTAGGAATTTTGCCAGTGAAGCCATTATGAGACAAGTTAAGAGATACAAGGCTATTCATTTTAGTCAACGATGATGGCAATGGTCCAGAAAAGGAGTTGCGGCTCAAGTCCAGGGACTTGATAGAAGCCATTTCTGAAATAGAATCAGGAATTGGGCCAGAGAAGTTGTTTCCAGCCAATGACAGATTCTGCAAGCTGCCGAACTTACCAGTTCCCGATGGCAAGGATGAGGAGAAGAGGTTATTGGAGATATCCAGGAATTCAAGGCTTTTGAAATCAGCAATGTTGTCAGAAAGTTTTCCTGATATGGAATTGTTGGACATGGAGAGTTTCACAAGCTTTGTGAGATTTGAAAACACACTCAAGTCAGTGTCAGCAGAGAGACCCAAGTTATCAAGAACAACCCCAGCAACATTACCACCATTACACAGAACTCCATTCCATGAAGATGGGCATCCATCAAAGTCAATGGATTCGTCATTCCAGGAATTGAGAACATAACCAGTAGGGTCATGCTTGATTCCTTTCTTAAATTCCAACAATGCTAAAATGTCCTGAGAAGGAAGCTGCCCCACCACAGAGAAGAAATATAAAGATAACACTAAAAGGCTAAAGGGCTTCATAGCCTTTTTATAAACACCAGAATGTTTACTCGCGTGTAGTTCACACTCAAGTTAAGACACAAAGGGAGCTTTCACGCTTCTAGTTCAAAAGGATAAGCAACTATTTTTCACCCCACCAACAAAAGGTGCAAGTAGAATTCCAAGATGCCCTTCTTCAGTTCTTGCAAAAGAAAGCACCAATTTAGAATAGAAGCGAGCAAGCTCAATCTCCCAAAATAGAGTGGGATCCTCAAGCTTCTCAATCCACACTCAATGAAGAACTTACTGCAAAAACCCAAAGAAGGGTTTTCAAAACCACAAGCGTCCAAACCTTCAGTAAGCAAAGATAGATAGCATTTAATAAGAAATTATACATCCAGAAGAAAGTATTGAAAGACAAAAATGTAACGCAAAGTCATCAACTTTACTTGCTAAACAACCACCAAAAGATGGGAAACCAGGAGCCCCAAGAGATTCATCGTCCTTCAACAAAAAAAAGAAAAAGAAAAACTTTGCAAATGCAGTGCAGCTGCTTCAGCAGAGATAACCATTAGCTGCATACAGTACAAACAAGAAACATAAAATGCACTGAAATGAACCAAACAAAATGTGTGAATGTTGAGAGATCTGACTTCCTACCAAAAACACTTCGTTTAAGCACAACGTAGACTGCAGCAGAAATCCCTTCCCTCAAGTATCAATCTTTTGAAGCAGACAGGAGAGATTAGCACAAAGATTAGAACTTTAAAGTTAAAACTTCAGAAATTAAGTACAGTATAGCAGCATTGTAGCCACAACCAAGTTAAGGAGAAAAGGGAAATGAGTACTGGTTGACACTCCATGCTGCAATAAAGGAGAAGGGACCCAGAAATTTTTTTTGGTCATAAAAGCTTTAATTGATGGATAGAAAGTTTTTTAAAACCCAATAAGAAAGTATAAAACATTTTCTGAGCAGTAAATGACCCCAAAAATTTACTTTAATGAAGTGTGATAATAAAACATTAAAAAGAGACTACCTTTGTGCTTTTTAATTTATGTCTTTTAGCATGCATGTGACAATGGAGGATTGGAGCACCTTTAAATAGAACCCTAATTGTTAGTTTATGAAAGGCCTAAGGATAAAGTAGCCTCTAGATTTTCATCCTTTTAAGGTTTTCAGTGTCTGCATTCGGCATTGCAATTTGACATGGAGGTAAGGGGAAAACCAAAGCGGGAACAAAAGTTACGGTCTTTTTTAATTTCCATTTTTGCCCCATTTTGGGGTGTTAAAATTTTATGAGCATAAAATCAGGGACTTACCCGCCAAAAAAAGACAGGGAATCTCAATCTCTCACTACTTTCCTAGTGGACGTCAAAAGATTTTATGAAATAGAGTTTAAGATTGTTGGGAAGGTGTGTCAACAGTGCCATGTAGGAGTGAGTGGTGGCCCACCACTGCCCCTTTGACTAGGGTTTCTTTGTTTTGATCAATGTTTCCAAGCCTATTCAATTAAGACAGGGTCACAAGAGGTGAAGTTGGTGTGAGAATAATGGAGATATGTTAAGTGGATGGGGCCATGGACCAGAGCACCCTATACCAATAACATGGCCTATCAGCCACAACAGCATAGACAAAAATGGTTCCCACAAAAAGCATCTTCCACTTTTCACTCATTTTGTGTGGATTTTTAGATTACATTTTTCTTAAATGATTATGGATTAAAGAAAATTTTCTCCAATTTTAAGTTTATTTTTAATCTTTTAAATTTAAAAAGAATGTTTTCATCTTATTAATTTAAAAATAATTCATTTTTAATCATTGTCAAAGTCTAAAATAATCACAAAATAAAAATTAAAAAGGAGTTAATTTTAAATTAAAAAGATAAAAATAATCATTTTAAAATATGAAAAATAAAAAAAATGACTTAAATTTAGAAAGTAAAAAAATATTTAAGCTGATAATTATTTATAAATTATTGTTTTTCTTGCATCTATATAAGTTTATGTTTATTTTATTTTTTTGTTTTATATGCATGACTTTTAAATATAACCAGGACAAAAAAATAAACGCCCCAACTATGCTATAAAACATAAGTTTGGTCTAATTAGTGTTAGGATTGTGAAAATGATCCTTGGATAATTAATGAAAATTAGCTAATATTTATGGGCATTTATATATTTTTAATCTCTAATAATATTGATTAACTTTGATACTAATTGATCAAATTCTAAAAATATTTACCAACTTCTAGTAACATTAATTAACTTTGCAATAAATTAACCAATCACGGAATAAATTAACCAATCACTATAAGGTCATGTTCGATATTTTATTTGGGGTGTTCTAAATTTGGTTTAAAAAGTAAATTTAATTTTATAACATGTTTAATAATTATTATAAATATATTTTCATATTAAGATTTTGTTTAAAAAATTAATTTTGTAAAAAGAAATGTTGAATTATTTTTACAATTTACATAACTTAACATTAAATTTATAAACTTTAATTTAAATATGTATTTAACTGTTAAAGATTACGAAAAAATGTAATTTAGTTTATGAGAAAAAAAAGAAAATACAAATCCATACAAAGTAGAACAAAAGACTATTTTAGATCTTCAAGTCTTACATCATTTCCTTCCATTTTCATTTTTACATAATATGTATTCATAATTCTTTACTTTTTTTCCTTTGCTTTCACCGAAAATTGAAGACTACACGCATACTCATAATGGTAGCATATGGCAATATATTTGCCATATATCATTGGACCTTTTAGAATGGATCGCTATATAATGTCGGTGGGATTATTGAACATTATTTTGAGCCTTTTAAATTTCATAAATACTTATTCACTTCTTATTCCCATGGAATACAAATTAATAAATGTTCATTTATTTCATTCAAACATGTTCTTACAAGGATTGTCCTGAAATCTCAGTGGTATAATATTCACTATTTGGCCATGGGACTAGGCAACAACAGAGAACAGTAACAACCGCAATTTAAGTCTTTTAGTATAACAATTATTATATTACTTCAATAACTGAACTACATTCTTTTAGAACAATGGCAAAAGAGGTTGGTTTTTATTCAAATTTTAATTAAAGACTTTTCAAACAAAAACTATACATGTGACTATCCTGACTTGCATACAAGAGAAATAGTTTATTCTTTCCTGCGTTACATCCTCTAAGAATCTAATGTGTGTGATAAAAAAAAAAATAAGAAAATTGGAAAGAAAGTAGAAATAGAAGAGATATAAAAAAGAAAATATGTTTGACAGAGTGATAGCAGAAGAAAAGAGAAATAAAAATACAAGTTTCATATTTTTTTCACAAAAATTAGGTAGAAATAAAGAGTGATGATGTATAGCACACATTTATTATGATTTTTTTTTGGTTAAAAATGTTTTAAAATTGTACATTTATTCATGATTTTAAGTTTTTTTATCATAATTAATAAAATTAAATCGAAACCGACTGGTTTGATGGATTCCATCAGAATTATTTTAATGACTAGTTTAATTACTCAAAAAAAAATCAGAGAATTTTAGAATTGGTAAAGTCAATAAAAAAATTTAATTTTTTAAATATAATGTAAATATTTTAAAGATAAATAAAATACAAATTTAAAAAATTTTCAAATAAATATAAATTATTTTACCATTTGTTATTAATATTTTTTATAAAATACATAATATACTCATTTATATTAATTTATAATATGTTATATCTTAATTTTTTATTTTAATTTTTATTTTAAATGCATACTTGTTATATTGTTAATGAAAATTATTGTATTTAATCAAAATTTAAACTTAAGTATTATAATATATTTGATTTAGACTTTTAAGTATATTTTGAATGTTAAAAACTTGTAAAATGATATTTTATTATAATTTTAATGTTAAAAATTTATGTGATATTATATTTATTTAATTTAATTTTATAATTTATTTAATTATAATTATTTCATTAATATTAGTTTGATCACAGTTGAATTATTGAATTTCGAATTAGTATCTTAATTGATTTAATAATTAATCAAATTTTAAAAACATTATTTTTTACATCTTAAAACTATCATAATATATTCTAAAAAAATAATTATTTGTTATTTTATTTCTATTTTTTTAAATAAATACATCTAAAGTTTATTATATTTCTCATTTATTTGTGTCTATCCTAGTTCTATTCGTTTTTTTTATCAACCTTATTTATTTTGAGTTTATTATATTTTTAATTTTTTAAACCATTCAGGATTTCGATTTTTAGCATATGAACTTTTTTTATTAATTTTAATCTTTTAAATTTTTTATCTTTAAGAAACTAAAAGTAAAGATAAAAAGAATAAAAGTTTTTGCCCAATAAAAGATTTAAACATAAATTTTTAAAAGTTTAAAAATTAAAAAAATAACAGATTCATTTATTTTTCTTCTGTCATGACCTTAAGTTGAATACTAATCATAGATAAAAATAGGTATTATGGCCCGAAAACTTGATTTATATAAACTCTGGCTAGCTTGATTTTTTTGTTTAATAAATTAGGTAAAAGTTTTTTTTTAAAATGAAGTTAGCAAAGTTCCGATTTTAAACTTTTTTTTTAGGTCTGACCAGGCAACTCGTCAAAAATATGTAATATTGTGGTTGTTGCTGTGCTTACTTTTAAATTTATTTGAAAACTTAAAAACCCTTTGACTTATATAAAACTAAAAATTTATTTGAATAAATGAAATTTAAAACCTTATATTAAAAAAAAATAAGTCAAACCCATTAAAGTGGACACCTAGCTTTTTGTCACTCTTAATAAATTAGGTTTGACTTGAGTTTCATAAAGTCTGAGACTTTCACTGTCTGTATTGAGCAGAAGGAAGAATTTTTCACAGTATATGTAAGGATTTTCCAGTGATGGATATCAAATATTTTAGAACATTACATTACATTAATATTGTTTTTATTATTAAGTTAGTACAAAGTACAAATTTATATTAAATGCAGATGAACTTTCAGTGTGTATGATTTGACTGCAAAGATAGAATCGAAGCTTCGAGACACGTCATTTATGATTTTACGCTGGGCACATTAAATTCGAGCCATTCTAATCTAACGTCTTCTATAGAAGAAAGGATAGAAATTTCAACTATTTCTTAATCCGTTTTTTAAAAAAATGGAAATCAAGGAGTGTCTTACATCCGTTATAATTACATTAGGAGAAAATCATTTAAAAATTATTAAAAATGTAAAGTGGAAAACTTGTTGATGTTGTTGATAAATTAATTAAAAAGCTGGAAGTTTATAAATTAATTAATTTATTAAAAAATATTTGATCTGATCAACTAACAAGTTATCTGATCAATGTTAAAAATATATATTTAATTGTTTGATATGATAAGTGTTAATAATATAAAAGTATATATTTAATTATTTAATTATATATATATGAGAAATATATCTAATAAGAGGTATTTTTATATGAGATTAAAAAGAATAAAGTTTTATCTTAAATCTTATTTTAAATGGTTTAAAATTAAAATACATTAAATTATATATATTTTTAAAAAAATTATATGACTTTTAAAAGTTTAATTATACTTTGAGTCTTTTAAATTTTATATTTGTGTAATTTTGATCAACATTAAATTTTTCAACTATCATTCATATTACAATCAAGTTCTTTTGTTAAAAATTCATTAAATATTTAACTGAGTTTGTTAATGTGACACAACATCATGATTATTTAACAAGATGCAACAATAAACTAAAATAATCTATTAAATGAAAATTAAATTCATTGTTTTCACTTATTTACATATGATTCAACCATTGAACTGAGTTTATTATTAATAATATATATATACGAATTCTATAATACTTATATATAACTTAAAAAGATTAAATTACACATAAAATATACAACCTATACTTATTATCAAATATATAAAATATCATAACTTATATTTTTTAATAATATATGTATAATTAATAAATTAACATAGTATGTTTGTTAGTTTGTATAAAAGAACGATGACTAATCATGAAATTGTGTCAATAGAAATAGGTTATTATTATATGAAAAATTATTAAAAAATTATAAATAAATTTTTTTCAAAATATACTCATGAATTTAATTTTTAATGCAAAGTCAAATAAAAAATAACAATACGCACAATGTTTTTAAATAAAGACAAACCACG
>JAMLFT010010202.1:0-12061 GCA_026544285.1 Pachyrhizus erosus
GATCTATGATAATTGTAAGAAAAATACCGAATTTCAAATTATATAATTACTTCAATTCTCTCAAATTTAGTATTTATTTGCTATTTTTAATCAATATTTATAATTATTTAACATAGTTGTAATAGATTAGAGTAATTATGATTATTTTTATAGTGTTATTTTAGTAATTAATTAATTAAAATATCTTTATTTATGACCTATAAATATGATTAGTTATCTTTGAAAAAGTGAAGATTTAATTTTGATTTATAGAAATCTTGTTGGATACGTAAATAAATTATTTTAGAAGAAAAAATATAAACTACACATGTCATTTTCTTGTCTTTTTATTTTACTAAAAATTTTAGATAAATTAGATTTGAAGAGTTTATTAACATCAAAACAAACATGAAGATTTAAACAGATTTTATAAAAGTACTCACAAATTATCTTACAATAAGATTTTCTCGTCAATAATATAATTCAAACTCTTTATCATTTGAATAAACTTGATTGTCTATGATTATTTATTTAACACTTTTTTACATCATCTGTAAGTATATTCATCAAAGAAAAACTTTAAATATAAATTATGTTACAAAGGTCCGATAATCAAAGAGAAAAAATAGAAGAGTAAAAGAATATCCATGATTAGAATTTAAAGAAATAAGATTTTGAAAATTTTCTTAAATTCATTTTAATTTTTCTATTTAATATGGTTAAGAAGTTATCATATCTTAATTCTTATTTTTTTTTATGAAATTTTTAATTCTTGTAAAATTTGATGTACATATTTGATATTGTGATGTAATTAACTTTTTTCTTATGATCTAAATCTATACTTAATACTTTTATGAAGTAACTAATCATATATTGATTTGTTACATCTTCATGAAATTAGAAAATGGACATAGATTATATTTTTTTATTAGTCATGTTTTTCATTAATTTATAATAAAATATTATTAAGTATATGTGTCATTTTAATTTATTTGTGTATTTTTTAACCTTATTTTCAAGTAATCTAAATTAATATATTAATTCAATTGTGTGGGTTTAATTCATGTACCAAGAAATTGAAGTGTAAATTATTCTAGTAGATATTGGTCTTAAACCATTAATGAATTGTTTAAATTAGTCAGATTTTGTTTTGTTGTATAAATGTTTGTTGAAGTATAATCATACCTAGATTTACTTAAATGAGAAATTTTTTTTGAATACATAAATTAATTTCTTTGTTTTTTGTGCTTTTTCCTTTTCTTCTAGACATGACTCTGGTCTAAACATTATAATTAATCACTAGTCGACTACACATTCCGACACTAATAGCTTAACCCAAGTCGTATCTGTGACCCATGTATAATCTTTCACCATGACTTTAGACTGCTTGTTTGAGTTTTTGTGTGCATTTTGTGTCTTTTCACAACATGGGCACACTCGCCTTCTATTGATCCTAGCACAGGATTCTTAACACTAGTGAATGATTTTCGTTGGATTATCCATCAAACATGCCACCTTTGTTTGCTTATATATACACTATCATATATTTCTTTATAGGTATGTTTTACTCTTATACTGATTGATATTGTTATTCTGTTTTGGATTTTTAACTTAAAGTTGAAATCTTTATAAGTGGTCGTTGTTGCCAACCATAGAAACCTATATCCTTATTGTTTTAGACATCCCAAGCCGACCTCACATCACATAAAAAAAATTCTTAAATACTTTCATTACTCTATTTCTTTACATACTTTTAATTAATTTTCATAATAATTTAGTCTCTTCTTCAATTTTAAAAATATTCAATTAGTTTAATTTAAGAAGCCAAATTGTGTTATTATATTTTCTCATATAAATTTGTAAAAAATATAACAAATTGAATGAAATTATTGTTTCACTAAACTTTTGTGTGTTGAATAAAATAATTAGATTTAAGTTTTTTTTTTAAAACAATCTTATTCAAGTCAAGTAAAACCATTGTAAGCAGCAAAGTTTTTTCTCTTGTTAAAATTGAAACAATACTGCATTAATTAATTCGGAGTGTTTTTTTTTTATAAAAAATAGAATAATTTCAACATATATTTTTCTTTCCACATTTATTTTATTTTTCTTTTATAGCACATCTCTTCTAAGCTTTTGCGTCAAATAAAATTATTGTTTTTAATTAATTATTCATTCAAAAAGATTTCTTTTCTTAATCTTTTAATTAATGCCCGAATCTTTCAATCAACATTATCAGAATGAGATATTTGCAGATAAGCAGTATTAATTAAACTATTAGTTAAAACATTTTTTAAATTAAAACTTTTAAATGTTTATATTTTTAAATTTGAAATTAAGTTTTGTTCTTGGTAAAAAAAAAATCATAAAAATAATCTTCTCTGAAAATTTTTTAATGTATAATTTTAATTATTATTTATTTGATTAAAAATAATTAATTATATATATGTGCATAAATACTTATAAATTAAATAATATATTTCAATATTATTTTTTATATGCAGAAATTGAAGAGAGGTACAAAAAATTTATAACAGCTCACTTCTTTTATTCAGCCAACCAAAGTATACCCTTCAATATATATTTCAATCTTTTAAAATAGAAAATATATAAAATGAGAACGTAAAAATACATTAATCTTTAATGATAATAAATGCCCAAATTACCTGTTACCCTGCTGGCATCGTGATTTAAAACGGGGGGAAAAGATGAAACGAAATTAACATCCAAGGGCAAAAGAGAAAGACTTAGAAAATGTATTAAATTTTAGGAAGATTTTCATGGCAAAGGACTAGCCAATAGTCAATAGATAATAATTAGGATGCGTTAAGGTAAGGCTAAATTATTATATATACTGTAATTAACCTTTTGATGGTGGTTGCGGTTAGTCTCCAATTAATCTTCATATCACGTAGCACGTAAAAGCAAGTGTTGTAGTATACGCATTAGAGTTTTACAGCAGCAGTCATTTTCTTTATTTTGCCTTCCTCAAATTAATCGCCATGTTCAAGCTCTAGTATTAGTTGGAGGTGTAAATTTATATATATATTACGTGCAGTGTTATTGACATTACGTTTCTCTAGTTTAGTGTTTTAAATACGGAAGTCGATAAAATAATTCAAAATATAAAAGGAGCGGTGGGATGTGTTGAAGAAGGATAGGATAGGTGGGTATGTTAAGCATGGAAAGGTTGATGATAGTGTTAAAAAAGAGAAGAGAAGGATGATAGTGTTGGTTTGGCAAATGGCAAATGGCAAATGGCAAATGGCAAATGGCAAATGGCAAATAGCAAATGGCAAATGGCAAAGGCATGGGAAGAGAAAAAGGTAAGGTAAAAGGAAAAAGAGTGAGACTGAACGGTGGTGAGTAGTGAGTGGTGAGCGAAGAGCAACAGGGCAATGATTGAGTGAATGGCGCACAAGAAAACAACACAATACAACACAACACAACACAACACAACACAACACAACACAACTCAATTTGACCTTTGACAATGACCACAACACAACCAAACCACAAATTGACGCCTATTACTCTGTTTACCCAATGCTTGGCACTTACGCGTCTTGTCCCTCATTTTACCCCGCATCCCGGGACCATTCATCATTCTATACTCTATACGAACTTTATCACTGTTCTTTTTTCTTTTTTCTTTTTTAAACGTCTCGTCCATCACCAATTCACCATACATCTTTACAACATGGGTGGTATATTTCACCTTGGTCCTCCATCAACAAACCAGAAGCTGTGTACTTTTAACTAATTTTACTTTTCAGTATACCATTTGTTAAATATTAACAAAAAAAAAAAGAGTTTTATCTTTTATAATAATTTTATTAAATTTGACAAAAATTATTTCATATAATTTTTTTTTTGACAAAAGGCTTTAAGTACTATTAACGAAAGGTTTTCTTTCTTTTAGTTTTTTTTTTTAAAATTTTTTAGTCTTGTTTTTTTTTTATAACAACCACGTTAAAGTTTAAACTTAAAATTTTGTACAAATTATTCAAACTCTTCATCACTAAAATGATCTTAGTAAGTTATTTCTTTTATCCTAATTGTTATTACATTTAGGATTAGGTTATACTTGACGAGAGTTAATGTAATTAATGGAATTTTAATTTATCATGTCTACAATGGCAACAATAAGTTTAAAACTTTTTTTTTTTTTTTTTGCAAATTACTCAAACCCTCCTCTCTATACTAATCCTGGAATCTTTGCCTTGTTTGATAGCATGTATAATTTTTATAAGGTCAACATATATAAATAAAAACTAAAATCAAATATTTTAAAAGTATAAAATGTAAACTCTCGAACACTGCAAATGCTCTTGCGGAGAGTAACGAAGAAAACCTATATAGAATATAAAAATAAGTGTAGAGGTGAGTAGCAAAAATAAATTTATTAAAATTAAACTTTAAACCTACAACTTGCAAAAATGACACAATAACACAACTATCTTAACAAGTTATAAAGCAAATATAGCAAATAGGAAATAAAAAAAAATGAAATACAATGATTGCCCAAAAGCAAGAAGAAAGAGGTGAGATTTAAGGAAAACAGATGTAGTTTGTGAGGTACAAGGAAAATAAGTTTAGAGGTGAAGAAAAATATTATTAATCTTAATCACACACACTATATAACCATCGTAAAAAAATTACTGATTTAACAAAATTCTGTATCATATTTTTAAAGAGTACATAATCATATTTAAAAGTCTAAAATAGTTTGTTTTAATCTTCATTAGCATTAATTTTATATTCAATTAAAATTAAAATATATTCACACAATATGATTATTATAAACTTTATTTATGGAAAGTAATGTTTGAGTTAGATAAGATTAATATGACCATAAAAATTCTCATCTCGAGTATTAACACAATTTATTTTTAAAATTTAAACTCAAAATTATTAATAAAGTTGGAATATCATAATTTTTTAGTACTCAACCCATGGGTTTTGTAGTTAAAATTTTAATTAAATTAAAATAATACGTTGTTATGTCTAAGGATATTTTATCGCAATTAATTTATGCTTGAAAACAATAATAATTGAGAATATTGATTTTTTAATCAATTTAATTTGTATATATAGAGTTTTAAAATAAGCAAACTACTTCAAATCTTAACGAATAATTAATTTAACTAACATGTAAGTTTCGAACTTTGATAATTGAGGAATTTTCATAATATTAAGGCGCTAAAATAATTGGGAGGCAACTTTGGTGTTTTAAATGAAAATTTTAGTATTAAAAAATGTCATAAACAAATGAAATTAAATATGATTTCTTGGTTCATTATCTTTTTTTCTTGTATAGTTGTGGGTTTCGAAACAAATGTTTAAAAGTTTAAAAATAGAACTAAAAATTAATTGAAAATTCTTTATGTATCGATACTGATGAAAAAAATGAAAAAAAAAATACTAGAGTTATCTCTAGGTTTGATTTCTTTCCTCCTTAAAATCTTTTAAAAAGTTAACTATGAATGTCTCTACAAGTATTTTTATACTGATCCTGATCGAGATGAATTATATATAATTAATGGATCTAATTGCTTGACTGCCTACTGGATAGTTCAATGATAATAAAAATGATATAGTTTAAAAAATATTGTGTGAATGTGCTTTAATTTAATACTCATTCTATTTTAATTGAATATAAAATTGGTGCTTGAAAATTAAAGCAAACTAATTTAGAGTTTTAAATGTGATTATGAATTTTTAAAAAATATGAGACAGAGTTTCTCTAAACGAGTAACTTCTTGACATAGGTTATATAAATATTCTTCTAGTTTCTGTTAATAAAAAATATTTGAGTAAATAATCTAACTTTTTAAGATATGTTTTGCGAGTTAATTAAAAAGTATTTACTATTTAAATAATTTTTCTCTAATTTAATAGCTTTTTAAAACAAAAATAAACAATAAATTAACATAAACTTACTTTCTTCATATTTTATTTATGCTTTGTAAATATATGATTCTATTAAGTTAAAATAAAAATTTAACCTTCCTTTTTCTTTCCAAAACCACACTTCTGTACATAGTAAGTATTTTTAATTTCACCTGCCTTTTGGGTCTCTAGAATATTACTGACACCATAATCACTAATCTAGTAATCTTTATATCCTTATCATATCATTTTCATCTTTAAAAATAAATTACGTGAAATTAAATACAATCACAGTAATTTGTGTGGTATATGATGAACAATATAAGTCATCATGTTATATAATTTGTTCAGGATATTTCTTCCTCATTCAAAATGTTTTTTTTAATTTGGATTTAAAAAATAGTTTGCATATTGGGCAATAATTATTGGCCTATTTGGCCACTAGTCTCAATTATTGGGTGCATTGCTTATTTGGTAATTTCTAATATAAAAGTGGAACAGAAAACGAAAAGTATAATATTTGAATTATTGTGAAGCCTAGCACCAAAGATATATATACATATAGGACATGTGGTGTCGTCACGAGATGGACCTATCAACATCATTCTCGTCAATTATATTTACATGTGTTATTTTCTAATAGGTGATAGGTCTTTGTCTAACAATTTTTATTCTTAATTTTTTGAATGGTAGCCTCAATTTATTCAACTATGCATTACTTTATATTTTTCCATGAAGATAACAACAAAACAATATAATTCCCTAACACAGACATCTTCCATGTCGATCTCAATTCTGTCTATACATTAATACACCAATTAACTACACCAAATCATAAGCAGCTCCTTACAAGAAAAGGAAAATATCTGTATTCTTATTAACTTGACTTCAAAACGCTTCCAAAACAAGCAAAATTAATTTGGAATACCAGGAATACTCTCTTTAAGCTCATCAACAAGTTTCAATGGAACTGCTTCAAGATTTTGATATATAATAAGAGAAGATCAAGGAATAGGATCCGGTCATCACCATTTATAAAATTTCATAGATTCATTATCATATATAACCTTAATCTATATTCAATTTATATCTTTGACCATTTCTATTACTTTTGAGTAAAGAAGTTCAGAAGAAGTGAGAGAAATTTGCTTCCTCTATAACCATATTGATCATACCATACAAAGTTAAATTAGTTTCCAACTTTTTCGAAATTCCTGTTGGTAGAAAGGACCCAAACAAAAATTTATTTTTCCGCAACAATATAATGTGGTATGCACCTTACCCAATCAATCATAGCATTGCTGCTGTATGTGATATGACACTAGACATTTAAAGAATATATTTTGGTGATTCCAAGACATATTAATTTGCAGAAAACACAAGCAATTGATTGTGATAAAAGAAAACCTCACTCCTAAATAATTTGTCTTTTGTTGGGATTCTATGGTTAGGGCCTACCAAGCTAGAGCAATGTATTTTAAAGGTACTCGAGAGCGTCAAAGATTATTAAAAAGATTATTGTCCTCGTCGGAAGTCTAATGCTGAAGATGTTTATATGTTGATTTTACTAAGTGACTTCCCTATGTCTCGTTCATTCATATCTAGTGATCTAGTTTGTCTACAATCAAATCTAGGAGTGTTCAAAATAATTGATTTAATCTGAATTATTGGAGAAGTGAATAAAACTAGTCTACAACAATTGGACTATTTTTTAAAAATAAACTGAATCAAGATTTTTATTATGTTCAACCCCCATACTCTCTCAACTGTCGAACCAAGCATCATAGTGTTTAATTTCATTTAAAGTGCATCAATGTTGAGCAATTCGGGGCACCTCGCAAGAGCCAACGGCTTGTACACACTTGCACAACTTGTCCTAATTTCTCTTTTTAATATAAAACTGGTTTTATTGATATAACAGTTCGATACAGTTTACCAGAAAATGGTTAAGGTGGCCAAGTGCGTCATGTGATTCATGGTAAATAAATAATTTGCAGCCATTAGATTTATTAATAAAAATATTAAATAGTGTAGATGAATCAGTTGTAATTTTTTTTTATTAATTATTGATAATTAAAATTGTTTTAGACATTACCTAATTTACCCCTTTACACATTGTTCTTTGTCTAATTCACTGTGTTCTAGACCCTTTTTCCTTATCTCACAACATCATTTTTTTTATGTGGTGTTTGGATTGGTGCTTTTTTCAGTGATCCATTAAAATGATTATTGTGAAAAACGAAGAAGTTTGGCTTCGCACTACGTATGTACTTTCGCCGAAAAATCTCCAGGTTAAAAAATGTCAATTTCAATTTCAAATATTAAAAGTATTTGATAGCTAACATTTATTATTGTGGTGCCTTAGCCAATAATTGATGTTTCCTATACCAACTTTAATGCTGAGATTCACACGGGAGACAAATGATGTCCATGCAAATCACGTGGGCGTTACAATGAAAAATTAAAATTTTCTCTTACTTTCTCTTTCGTATTTTATTTTATTTTATTAAATTTTGGTTTCAATTTTTTAAATAATCTTTTAGAATGATCCACTGTTCCACATTTCCCCATTAAAGATAAAAACACTAACAGAGAGCGAAAATGATCTGGTTGGAGTTGGAGCTAAGCCTGTCCAAAATTGGCCCGGGAATCTAACCCAACTAAATACACCTCTCTTATTTGTTAAATGCATTATTCTTATGTAATTTTATTTTATTTTCTTAACACTGTCCCTTTCCGGAAACTAAATTATGAAAAGTATTATAACGCTTTACTAAATTTACTTTCTTAAAGTGTCATAACATTTTTTTTTAAATTTACTTTTTGAAAGAAAAAATAAGATTGTATAAATTTGTCAAAAAGATATGAAGTAATACTCTATAATCGTTATTGTTTTAGATTTATTACTCTACACACTTCCATAAAAAACTTCCTCTCAATATTAGTCCTCCCTTGTGCATCCTTTTGCTATTGCATGTGTTGCTTCGTCCTTAACACTTTTTGTATTATTGACTAAGCCGCCAAGATCTAGATTTGTCTTTTTTTTTTTTTTTTTTTTAACTTTTAGCATACTTGTGTTCACCCATTACACATCTTTGATGAATCCTTCCTCACAATAACACTATCATCAAGTACCACTTTGCTATCACCATTGATATTGTGTCTTGGTATTCCTCTTTGTCATTGAAATGTGTGTAATCAAAGAAAAGATTGTGTTCTTAGATTTTACATTACTTCAAATGGTGGAGGGATTCACTAGAGATGACAACAAAGTCAATGATTCAAAAGGGATTAAGGACAGAGTAACATGTGCAACAACAAATGTGTGCATAAGAGAAGACCAACATCAGAGAGAAGTTCTTTATAGGAGTGTAGAAGACAAATTTTGAGAAGGTGGTATTTAAGTAGTCCTATTTCATATCTTTCTTGGTAGATTCATCCAATCCCTATCTTTACTTTTGCAAATTAAATTTCAATTTTTTTTATAATACTATTGAAAAGTAGTTTCCAAAAAATATTATAACACGTTATAATACTCTTAGAAAGTTATTTTTCAAAGTGTTAAAATTTTAATACTTATCAAAATATAGTTTCTTGAAAGAGATGTTTTTCTAGAAAAAAAAAATCAAGATTACATAAGAGAGGTGCACTTGCAAATAGGGGAAGGGCATTTAACAATTTGCTGTGACTGAAAACACAAAAGTAAAAGAAGCATTTTTTTGCTAGTTAAAAAAATTAAGCAAATACAAAAAGAAATAGTTTTAAAACAATTGAGTATGTCATTATTTTAAAAGTTTATTTTGGTAATTTAAATAATATATTATTAATATAATATTTTTAGTGAAATATAAAAAATAAAAAATAAGATTAATTCTCAAGATATTATTAAAAGTTAATTTATTTTTAATTACAATATTGAAATATAAAATAAAATTTTAAGATATTATTAAAAATTTCATTTTAATGTTATTTTTGTATTAATATATAGTAAAAAGTATTATATCGACAATAATAATATTTTATTTTAGCCACTAAATTATCGAAAAAAAACTAAAACAACATAATTTTATTTATAAAAAAAGGTTATTTAATATAAAATGATTAAAATATATAGGATTAAAAATATATAAACGATTGTTTGTTTAGTTTTATAATATTATATTATTATATACCGTTAATATTCCACATCTAAGTTATAATATTTTTTCATACATATTTAAAATAACTTAAGTGTCCCAATTCTTATGCATGATATAAAGCATAAAATAATGAGTTCAAACTTGTCAAATGTAAGTTATATATGGATTAAATATGTTTTTTATTAATAATTTTTTTATAAATTTTACTTTTAATTCTTAAATAAAGTTTTTAATATTTAATATTTTTATTTTTATTAATAATTTTAATCTTTATTATTCATTAATAATGTTAATCAATTTACAACCAATAACTAATCTAAATAAAAATCAAAGTGATGGTTTGATGATTATAGAAATCTTTGGAAACTTAAGGAGCTTGAGTTTGAGTCTCAGCTCCCCAAAATTATGGGACTTTTAGTCCATTTAATATAAAAAAAATCTAAAAACATAATTTATAAAATAAAAATAATAATTAGATGTAATTGTTTTATTAAATGTTTTATGATATAACAAATTATTTAATTATTAATGTAATTATTATATCATTAATTAATATTACGTGATAATAAAAATTAAAATTATTAACAAAAATATATAAAAATTAAAGATAATAAAATTTTATTTAAAAATTAACAGTAAAATTTACAAAATATTTAAGAATAAAAAGAATAATTAATTTATAATATATATTTTTATATATTTTTTAAATAAGTTAAATATCTTAAGAGTTCTTATACATGATATTAAAACATAAAATGAAGAATTCAAACCTATCAAATTAAGTGTTAGACTATATTTCATTAATTTTTAAAATATGAGAATTTAGTTTGAGCAATTGATATCAAATATCCTAAAACCATTCATTTCATAAACTATAGTGACAAGAATACTATTAAACTGAAAATCTTAATACTTACATTTTATCAAAGTTAAACTCAACTAATAATATTTACAAATATGTTTATTATCACAAGTTAACTTAATGAAATTCAAATAAACATTAGCTTTTGCTTAATTTATAAACTACCTTTTATCAAATATTATAAATGCACCAAAACAAATGAATTAGAAAAAAAAAAAAAACTAATATGTGACAAAAAAAAAATTGTTTTTAGCTCGTAGCGTCTCCTAAATTGCTTAAGCGGCGGATAAACGCCCCACAAATAGTAATATAGACAAATATTTTTTATGAACCATTTTTCTTTCAGCATCAAGAACAGACAAGGCTTTTATTTTTTGTTTACCGCTGAAAGCGATATATAATTAATATTCAAAATTATTTTATTTTACTATTTTTAAAAATATATTTTTTCTTGTAACAAAAAAAATCATATTTTTGTAAATTAAATGATAGTTTATTATTCAGAAATGTTGATTACTTTTTTAATTTCGATTATTTAAATATTAATTTAACAAGTAACGGCTTGTCAATAAAGAAGAAGGAAAATAAGTTTAGTTTAATATATATGACGGGTATTTTCTTATCGCGAGATTATTTTTTTATTTGTTATTAACGACATGTTTAGCTAATCATTTATATATGATTAATCATAAATTCGTTAAATATTTTTTGAACGAAGTTAATCAAATTTTATGTCATATTACTCAATAGTAGTTTAAAATACCATTAAGAGTAGTACATAATTTTGTAGCTTACGAAAAGCAATTAACTCGTTCGAATGCGTTATTCTGAATAATTGTTTTACTAAAAACAACTTATAATTTTTAGCACATTTAGGTGAGTTTTTTTTTTTTTTTTAATTATGCATAAGAAAAAATGCTGCTTATTAATTACAATGTTTTTCTTTTACTTTTTATAAAACCGTTAAAAATTATCATTCTAATTAGGAAGCAGTAAACGTCAGTACGCAGTATAAACAAATGAATTTATTTTGTAACCGACCTCAGCATTAAATTAAGAGACACATATCAATTCAACTTTTAAAATAATGACTCCAACTGGATTCATTAACGAATTAGATTCTTTTACGGCGATCCCTCTTTATATTCTTTTCACTTATTTTTTAGTGGCTGAATAACAGCTAGCCTAT
>JAMLFT010010203.1:0-12060 GCA_026544285.1 Pachyrhizus erosus
GAGTTAAATATATTATTAACATTAAAATTTTATTCAGCCATTTATTGTTCTTTATAGTTTTATTTTTATTTCTATAATAAAAGATAAAAATATGTATATTTCTTAATTTAATTATTAACTTTCATTTTCATCCTCAAATATTTTTAAGAATGTTATTTCCTAGAATGTTTTACATGTTCACTTTTGTTATCATATGTGAAGAGTAAAAGCTTGAGCACTCCCAAAAATTCCACACAATATTCCTATCTTTTTAATTCCAACAAAGAATATATGGTATAATGTATTTCTTGAGTGACAAAAATACGCTGTATAATATGCTTCAAACACAGATGTATCAAAATTTGTCCTAAAACTTTCTTTCCAACTTCCAAGCTGTTACTTTTAAATTTTAATGGTTTGAATTTGTTGCAGTAATTTTAAAATTGTATATTATATGCCAAACTCGCAATTAGAAGTTGGGTGGATTCTATGGTGGACTATCATAACATATAGTCCACCGGTGAACCACCAAAATTACCGGTAATAGGAGGTAAACACGGTTAAGTGGCAGTAGCTAGAGAGTGAATATACTTTTTAAAAAAAAAACTGCAAAATAGTCCCTGGACTAAAAAAATAAAAACAAAAAACTGGAGAAGGGATTTTGTGATTGATGAAACCCGATTTTCGCACAAAACACAACTGATGAAAGACTCTTTTAACGATGAACAGTTCATTGGTATGAAGAGTCATGAATAACCAGTCTTTGGGTTCTTCCAAGAAAGCCAAGCTATCTTTTCTGAACAATAAAATTTGATACAAAACAATTCCCTTTTTCTTTTCCATTACCAGAAGCTCCCATGTTCTCTACTAACAAAACTAAACAGAAATTGATGATCTGAAAAACATGAAAAAAAAAAGAAAAAAAAACTCAATACTTACTTAGATCTAGAGTTACAAATGAAGGTTCTGGAAGAACAAAAGAACAAACAACACAGATCTGTCACTCTTTAAACTTTTGCACAACAAATAAAGGCAAGTTGCTAAACGTATTTTATTAAAAAAAAATAAAGTAGAATTTTTTTCTTCTGGGAAATAGAACAATGTTGCAGGAAGTTGAGGCTGATGTCGAGTAGCAATGAATTGGCGACAAGGTTGAGACTGAGCGACGGCGATTCGAGGACGAGGACGAGGTAGAGGTTGAGTGATGGCCAATTGTGAGTGACGATGTTGAGATCGAGTGGCAGTGGCAGTGACGTTAGAATCATGGTTGAGGATACGATGTTGCTCTTGCTGCTGTGATGGGGTCACACTTTCCAAATCGACGGCGATTTTCTTGTCGTTTCCGAAGGGTTTCGATTTTCCATTTGTTAGCTTTATACAAGGACTAAATTGCAAATTTCTTAACTAATATATTACCAAGTAACCGATCTTTCAGTCAGGAATTAAGACGACAATTTAAGCATATTCTGGGAACAGTTAGGAAAACTAGTAATTCTGAAGAGAAGTCAAAAGTGAGACCTTTTTTTATCTGATCAGATGATCAAAGAAAGACGATCAACCCTATTGCTCAAAAGCTGATCACTATGGAGTCCATGGAAAAAATAAAATAAAATAGAACTACAGGGCTTGATAATCAAAAGCCATATCTATTTAAAGTTACAGTACTTGTTAACAGTTATTGTACACCGATTGGATGGGCCAAATAACGCCCAACAAATTCTCATTCATTTCCGTAGACCCTTTGATGTAGAAATACTAAATACTAAAAAATGACTACCTAATCTACATAACTCAGTATCATGCTGCTTCTGGTGGCAAATCAGGCACCAAGGGCTGCTTAGATTGCCATAGGAAGAGATCAAGCCGAAACTTCCTGTGAGGCACATAACAAAATTTATAGTTCTATTATCGTACATGTCTCTTGGCTTCCTTCATAGCAAACTACCATCCATGCTTTCAAGCAAAGGGGTAGCTTCAGTTATCATCATTGCCTTCATCTTTCGTTGTATTTGGACCATCATCAAAACCTGAGCTAGGAGCAAGCTCATTCAAATCAAGGAAACGTCGTTTTGCAGTGCCCTCAACTTCCTCCTGACCTGGACTACTAGATTTTTCAGGAGGCTGGTCTTGGTTTTGTTCATTTTCTTCTACAGCAGGATATTGGTTGTTTCCTTCTTGTTCTTCGTCGTCGTTGCCATCAGAATCTTCACTTTCCATCATATACTCTCCGTTCTCAGTAGGATCTGAGTGTTCATCTGATGCATTAGACTTGTCAGGTTTAATGAACTCTGTTTCTGAATCAGACATCTCGTACTGCCGGTAATTTATATGGGATTTTGTGGCCCTCTTACTGCGTCTTAGACCTGATTGAATCTCACCCACAGACCTGAGTTTAGTTTCCCTCCTAGTACGGCCTGGCAGTCGCTTGAATTTACGGGGCTTGTCACTATCCTCACTGACACTCAAGGAATCTTCTTCGTCATCTTCTTCTTCATCTTCAACATTATCTTCATCCCAATGATATTCTTCATCTCCTTCAGAGCCAGAGCTACTAGAAGCCTTTCTTCTCTGCTTACGTTTCCGAAGATACTCTTCATCATACACAGCTTCTCCAACAATATCGTCATCACTGTCATAGTCAGCCTCATTATCCGACAGTGCTTCAACAAACTCATTCTCTGAATACCGTTTAGGTTTCTGTCTTCGCCGATTACTGATGTGAAATAACAATTGTCAGTGAAATAAGATACAAGTCATCAGAATAGATTTGAAGGGAGAAAAAACAATACAAACCTTCGATCCAAGTCCAACATGTCAGTTTGATTCTCCTCCTCCATATCATCGAATTCGGGTGATTTTGGAGATGGCATACCAAAATTTAGATCTTGAGGGTCATGTGAAGGACCACTCCATTTACCATTGGTTAAAGCTTCAGGTTTTGCTCCTGCTTCTCTCCTGGGTATAGGTTCTGGGGATGGAGGTTTCCGTCTGATAATAAAAGAAACAGATGCTATGCTGTGAGACAAACCATAATAGATGCACATGAATTGCCCCTTTTCTCTCAATATATGTAATATCAAAAAATAAAAACGCATCAAGAACAGCCAAATAGAGGGACAAGAATGTAAGATCAAAAGATGAATTCCATACTTGGTTATCTTAATTGCCTCATTGATGGATCGATCATAGTCATCTGCAATGACAGCAATGTCAAAAATTAAGTCAATATAAAATCAGCAAATACTGATACTAAAGAAATAAGTTTACCCTTATCCAACCTAACAGAAAATTAGGTAGTTCAGGTGAAACTTTTTATCATAATAATAGCTAAACAGGAAGCTGAAGTATAAAGCTGCATCCTGGATACACAATGAAACTGTCAACTTACCCATGACTAGATTATCTTAGTCACTACCAAATATCAATCCACGGTATAATTACAACAAAGCTTAGTGATAATATTACTTTTTCATTAAAAATGTGGTTGTATGGAAAATTAAAAGGCTGACCATGGGAACTATGCAAAACCCAATGGAACATATATCAGATCCAATGACTCAATGAATGATCCAAAACCAAAGTCAGGCATCAGAAAGTCCCACTAAATTGTCCCTGTACTTGTGAACCAGCAGCCCCCTGGTCCATGGGGAAAACTTTTTAGTTCTCTACTAAATCCAGGCATTTCTTAAGAAGAATGAAATAGATATTGGTTACCATATTCACACTACTTGCCCCAGAAGGTACCTAGGGTCCTAACATACCCCACAACAATCAATGGCAAAAATAGTGAGTTGTCTAATATACTCCAGCAGTCCATGCAAAGCTATGTTGAAACTTACCAAAAGTGTAGGTAACAGGTTTTCTATCGCGAAGTGAACGCCCTGGAGCAAGCCCATCAACACCCAAGAAATTATCAAGAAGAAGAGCTTGTCTGTGTTGTTTTTTCAGCAACCTCTCCCTTCTCTGCACAAGACAGACCACTTTTGTCAGTTAAAAGCACAATAGGATTCTTCAGGGACCATATATCAAGATAAGAAGAGCAAACATGAATTCATGTTTAATTCTCAGAATGCCCCACTTGTCAATTTTCTCAACCCATGCCACCCATAACCTAAAAAAGAAGTGGAACAAGTAAACAAACACAAAAATAAAGTACCTTGTGAACTTTCTCGATTTCAGGGAGCATGTCTATCTTCACCTTCTTCCCTACAGATGCCTCTGTTCTGTTTTTACTTGTGAGAAGCTTCTCCTGTGCAATCAGATGAATAAAAGCATACAAGATGAAACTCAACTGAAAAAATAAAAATAAAAAAGTTGCAATCACTACGAAAAATGGCAAAGTTAGGTGATTCTTGTATTATTTCCCTTACATCGAAAATGGAAAAATGAAGAAAATAATCATCAATCCTATCATCTATTAAAAGAAATACATATATCAGCATTCTTGGTCAGTCATAGAAATAGAGCGAACTGTAAACCATACAGTTCGAGTAGGGTAGCCAACTCATTGGTCAAAGGGTAGATCATTGGAAAGGATCAATGTTTTAAATCTTGGATAATGGCACATAGTAGCTGCTCCAAAAATGCTATAGTGAGATAGGGTAAGGCGGGATAGCTGCTATTTTGAAATCTTTTTATAGTTTATATGATGCATACTATACACATACATTCTCAAAAGTGATAAAAATTACTCAAAGTTAATGACATCCGTAATTAACAATGAAAAGTCATAGGTATCTTAAAAAACATACAAGTAAATACCAACAAATGTCAAATACAAGCTTCCTAGATAGGAATTATCAACCATCAACCATCATTGTCCTCTAAAACCCAAGTCTTCTTTATCATTTTTACTATTACTATGTCTATTGATTTCATGTTTGGAAACTAAAACCCCAAAAATAGCCCTAGAAGAAAGCCCTTATGTCTCTATTTGGAGGGATTTTTTGGAATCAACACATAGTGCCGCTACAGAAGTCCCTGTAATGGGTAGGGGCTGCTCTGTAACACTATAGTGGCACTATATCACGCTATTTAAAACCCTGATAGGATTGAACAAACATCAGGTCCCATTAAATAATTGCTGCAGCTAATATGATCTCTTTGGTTCCCAACACAGATGGAGAGTTCAGTCTGACCAAAACTACCCCCCCCCCCCCCCCCGAAAAACAAAATAAAAGCTTTAAGGTACAGTTACAAGCATGCATACATTTCTTTCTAAGAGAGTTTTCTTTCATTTTATAAAGAACAATTAAGTAATTAGAGTTTTTTCTTTGGAATATACTATTTTGTATTATAAATAGTACTAATAGTGGCTAATTGCACTCTCTGACTGCTATAAGTTCTCTGTTGCACTGTGTCTTTTATTCATGCATATCATGGCTCAGATTGCAGTCTTACATAGACAAACTCTGCCTATAGCATCTATGACTCTGAACAGGGACAAAATTCCTGTTTTGTCTGTCCACCTTTTTGCCATTGTCTGCTCATTTTTTTAGGGACTTGTTTCTGATTCTGTACTTTTTTTTTTAATCAGAAGGACTTTAGGGATAGAATCTCTTCATCCATCAGAAAAACCCAGCAACCCACACTCTGCACCTTGGTGTTCTCTTCTGACACATCTTCTGACTACCTCCCAGCAGCTGCCAAGCATTTTCTGGCCAAACATGTCCTTTTTCCAGGGGGGCAACCTCTGATCTCATGCCTATACTTGACTTCTAATTATTAATGATCAACAAATCTTTTATTCATTTTATTTTGGAGCATTTAAATGGGTAGTATGAATTACTTAAAGTATAACCATAATCCTTGGTATAAAGCCGATCTCACTATCCACAATTCCATTATAGTATTTTTTGGGATCAGCAGGATAGACAACTATCATTAAATGTTCTCATAACTCAATGACAGGCAAAAATATTTTGCAATAATAACACAAGAACTTCAGAATTTATCACCTAATCTGTTTTGAGAGAGCATTGTGCTTCTTGAATCCAAGGTATTATTTTCAAGATTTTCTCTCACATGTCTCAAACAGAATAACCTTCTCATTCTCTTATTTTTTATCTTTTGTTTCTCATTATTTATGCATGTGTCCTACAGAATGTGTTCTACTTTTAGTACTTACTCAACTTCAATAAATTTCTCTTTGGGGCAAAATAATTTTTTCTTTAGCATACAGATATAGTATGTAAAGGTTTCAATTGATAATATAAACTGACAAAAAGTTCTTACATTAATTTTCTATTACTACACTCAACTTCTCAGAAACAGGATTTTTCAATTCACTTGATATTTCAGAAAAGATTGTCCATTTTTAGCAGTCATGTGAAATGACAATAAAGAATGAAATGTGAAAAACATAAAGAATGTATGTGAGAATATCATATGATTTTTTAACAATCAAGGTTTTGATTTTTGTCATTATTAGGTTTGATCAATAATTTGTGTGTCTAATGGATTCATTCAAGGACAATAATTAACTTTGGATTTTCTACTAAATAACAGTTTCCTACTCAATAAGTTCACTTATAACTTAAGTTAGGGTTTCTAAATCATAATAAAATTAGTATCAATTTGTGATTTCAGATATTACATCACATTAATTTACTTATTAATCTATCAAGTGATTCATTATCTAGTTCAAAACCTACTCAAAAGTCCCAATTCCCAGCAAAAAATTGAACAATTGTTAAAACATGCCTGCTGAACACAGATAGGTGAGCTTCAGTAACTTACAGAAACATCCTGAAATTCATCAAAATTGGTAGCAACTGTTTCCCACTGGTAGGTTGTTTTAGAAAAAACCTGGGAACCTCTTGGTTTCCCTTTCTTCATTTGAACCACCTCAGTTTTCCTTATTTCCCGATACAACCTATGACCAATAATTTGGTCATCTTCATACCTACACTAATCAATGCCATGTGAATAAAAAGCAAAAACAGATATATATGTATATTAACTTTCCATTATGACACTTCAAATTTTGAACAGGTTGAAGTGAAAGAACATGTATATTACCAATAAGAAACTCCATGTGAATCACCACCAATACGCTCCTTACGGAATGTCGAAAGTGGAATGCCATGTTTGATTGAGCTGTCAATGTAACCTCTGATATCTTCTTGCTGCAAAATAGTCAAGTTTAATCATGTACATCACCAGGAGGGATGATCAAAGGTAATGTCAGCCAGGCTATGAATGATTTGACCCTCAAAGAAAGTTATTGCAGAATAGGGTGGCCTGGTTAGACACAGTAGCCATTGGCCCACTAAAATAGTGCATGGCCATGAATATTGTATTACAAGACAAACTATTGTGGCTGGTTATCACACCCTTGTTAAATACACTAGCCCAAAGAACCACTCAATGTGAGATGGGATAGAATAAACCTAAAAAGGGTGGTTGCAACTTGAACACAACCAAGCAAACAAAAATAGTTAATAAAGGATAAATCTCACGTATAGATCATAATGGCAGTTAATTCAGTGCTCATCATGAATAGATTGCATAATTTTCAAAGACACAAGCTAAAATCAAGGAGTGGCCTCATCCTACCATACTAAAATTCACCCATTCAAGGAAAAGGAATATAAGAAATATAGATACATAAACATTAAATAGTAAAAGTACCTCAACACGAATGTCACATAATGCTTTTAAGATGACCACCCGGACCCCTGGATCAAGTGATTTATATACTTCAACCTCAACTCTGTCATGTCAGCATAGCATGAGACTTGGTAAACACAAAGCAGATTTTAGATATTGCAAGACTAACTGATTACTTACCCATGTGAAGCAACAATAGGAAGATCCCCATCGGCAACCTGCATTTGAATTCCATTTTCATGTTTTCATATTAGCTCTTGAAACTACAAAATGTTATATTATTCTGAATTGTCAGCTTGTTGAATAAAAAATGTCTTATTACCCAGTGCCACCAATCTCTCAATTTTCTGCATAATACGGTTATCCAAGTATCACGTGAGAGTGCCATTCGGGTAATGGGAGGAATTGCCTATAAAAAGATAGAATTAAGTTATCAGACCAGCAGCAATTTTGCAAGCTTGTGACATTGTATACAGAAGAAAATATTGATCTTGCAGAGGAATAGATTTTGAGAGGGATCAGTGCCCTATAACTGGCTTAAAAGACAATGACAAACAACTCTTACAAGCTCTTAAACTGCAAGACCACTTATATTAAAAAGCCTTTTAACTTTCCCTCACTCATATAACAATATCTACCTATCCACTCAAAAAAGAGACTGAGCAAGATAGATATTATTATAATATTTAATCCAATTTTATAAACTTAATGAGTTCAAGTATCACCAAAGTTTTGCTTAGCCACTCTGCACATAATAGATGAAGAACCAGTGTAAGTATTTGCTTTATAGTGGAATAGACATTCAGAGAGACAGAGCTCATTGCATTACTGCAGCTTAAAATACAAAACTTCAAGCACCTCTGCAGGATCTGGAAGTGTATAACCATTAACATTATCACTAACAGCCTAAACTTTCTCACTCCCCAATCCCCACTATCTATATATCACTCTTCAACCTATGTACACGAGATACAAGTAAAAGACTCATGCAAGATTGATATCATTAGAATACTCAAACAAAAAGCTAAATTTCAAAACAGTTCAACTACCACTGTTTTGATCAATTCATCTCCATCCACAAAATTCATTACATCAGGGATGCATAGAATATGCACCACCTCTAATACAAAAGCTTTCTCATTGTAGCACAGGAGTTTCAATACAGAGCTAAATGCTCAAACATTTTATTGAATACTTTTCCAACAGTATTAAAATCTGCTAGGAAGCTATATAGTTCATTTGAGAAACTTAGAAGTAAGAATTAGGTCTAATGAAGACTTGTCTCAAAAGTTCTGAAAATTCTTCAGAGTGGGCCTTTTCTTCACTAATTTATGTGATGATGCCTAACATTTTTATAAACTGTAACACTTCTATAGATTGTCTAGAAAATTATACATCAGAATCTTTGCAATGATGATCACGATTATATTTGAGATTGATTTGAATCTAGAAAATTAAGAATAGGGCCAACAAGGCTGAAACCCAGTAAAACAAATTCCACAGGTACATTTGGAAGTTGTAACCATTTGATACAGCATATTACTTTGTACTTAGAAACAACAGGAATAAACTTAATGGTTGCACACTATCCTTCAACAGTGAAATTGACCTCTAAATCAGAGCAGAGAGCACACACAATTAGAAGTCCCCAGTTTAACACTCATGCTCATGAAAGGAACAGCACACATTTATCTTTTTCAAAAGGTGAAGAAAGGGTTTCTCATACATGCAACAAAAACTGCCAATCAAGTACCTGCTTTCTACTTGCCAAATTCTGTCAAACATTGAACTCAGTAGCAAAACAATCATGTTAATCTCCCAATATTATATTAGTCAGCCATAATGTGGCCATGATCCATCAAACAAGTAATGTACTTACAAACTCCATATTTGCAAGTGTTCAGATTTTGGTTCCTTCCATCAATTCCCAGATTCCAAAAGTTTCAACCATCTCTTGAATAAAGACTCATTCCAACAGTCGAGTAGTGACTTGTACTCGAGTTTATCATTCGGATTCAACCCATTCTATTGGAAAATTTGGACACGTTCTCACCTTTGACATTTTATTTACATTCCCAAAACATACAACTAGATTTAAGCTTACACTAATCAAAACAAATGCTCCATTGCACAATGTATTCTCTTTCAACCATAGCAGCCTCCTAATACCCTACACTAACAAGAACTCCACTTCATAGCTCCGAATTTCTCCCACACCCAGGCATTGGCACACCCAACAAAACTAGCACAAAACTACAACTTCAAATTCAAAGCATGCAATCATAACCACACCACTGCAACTCACACCAATGCAACATCCTACAAATTTCTAACAACAAGCACAAAACTAATACAACCCACAAAGACTAGAATTTATCAATCATCACCCACATTCACATAAAAAAGAAGAAATGCAGTACATACACAAGAACAAACCAAGGAAGAAAAAAAAAATCAAAAAGCACCAACCTTTAGCAAAGGCATGTGTATATCACCCAATGTGTCATTGGGGGTGAGCAAAGCCGTCTCAAACTCTTCAGCCGAGAATTCTACTGAAATATTCAAAAGAGGCCTAAACAGCTGCAACAACATCAACAGCACGAAAACCTTAGATACAGAGTACGAATGCATAACAAACCTAATAATGAAGATGGAGAAAAACATAACAGTTTCGAAGCTCACATTCAAAAAATTGAGTATTGAAGCCAATTCCCACATGGACCGGAGGTTGTAGCGCGGCAACTGCGCCGGCGGGGGCGGTTCCACCAGCGGCGTCACGATCTTGCTGCATTGCTGCGGCTGCGGCGACGGCGGCGCCGGTGACTCCTCTCGGCGAGACTCTCTCTTCGCGGCCTTCTGCCTCGCCGGCTGCGACGCCGTGTAGAGGCGTGCAGCCGCGCGAATGGTGCAGGCGCGGGAGGGACGGTTCCGGGTCGGGGCTGGAGGAGCAGCATCGGCGGCGACGGTGGCGGTATCGGTGGCGGCGGCGACGGTGTTGTTGTTGGTGGTGGTGGAGGTGGTTTCCTCCTTGTGCGAATCGGGTTCCGGCGAGGGTTCGGTGTTGTCTTGTGGGGGAGATCCTTGGGACATGGTGTGAGAGAGAGAGATCAAAAGGGTTTTAGGTTAGGTATGGTGGGATTACGTGTAGAGGATCATGGTTGGTTTAGCATTGAAGACGGAAAATCAAAGTGAAGAAGGGTGGGGGTTGTAGAGAGAGAAGGGAGGAGAGAGAGAGGGAGAGGTACTTCTTTTTTTTTTTTTAGAGAGAGAAACAATGAATGTTGGAAAAAAAAAAAATTGAAGCACTGTTTTTTTTTTAAAGGGTACCGAAGTTAGGGACACAAACCCTCAAATACAAAGGTGCATGTGCCTATGTTGTTCTGCAAATATAAGAAACTCGAGGAAGCACAGGGAGATGGATTGGAGGAGAATGGAGAGGGTCAGAAACACAGTATTAGGAATTTGGGTTTGATTTTTTTTTTGTTTTTTTTTTTTTTACTTATTTTGTAAAACTGTCTCTGTTTTTATTTTAATCGTACGGTGTTATGTTTTGTTTCTGAGTTACGCAGGTAATTTGATTTCGTTTTAGTTTTCGTTATTGTTTTTATTTAAATTTAAATAGCACTAATTTGTAAACGAAAGGAAAATAAGCATTGTGTGTTACTTGCCAACTCCATGTCCCATTTGACCTAAGCATTCTTGAAGCTGTTTCAAATGCGGATTTTGTTCACCTCTTGGCTAGAGGATTAAGGAAACCCGCCAGCTTGCATTTTGCAAGTTCATTACTTTACTGGTATATAAAAACTTGAACTCTGACACACAAAAACAGATTAAACTCCCTTTTCTTTTATCCCAGAAAAAGGGAAAACACTATAATGTTTCTGTTCTTAATAAATAATAAGTGAATATCTCAGCCAATAATTCTGGCGAGATCAGAAAAACAACTTTGTATGGGTGGAGATTATGGTAGACACACACTCTATCAGGCCTATATCACCCTACGTGGTACACTTAAATAGGAAGATCCCTAACAAGAAGTATAGCAATGAATAATGTAGGAGTGGAGTATCCAAAAAAATTGTAAATGAGTATTTTGGTTCTTAAATTTATAAATTAATAATGATTTAATTTTTGAAAGATAAAAAATTTTGATTTAATTTTAAATGTGTACAAATTATGATAATTATGTTCAGTAGTGTAACTTAATAATAAATTCATATCTGAATTTTATAACTTAGTTTTTAAATATTACAATTTAATGATAAAATATTATTAATTTTTAAAATAATAATTAAATACAAAGTTAAACAATATGATATATTGGACTTGATATATGATTATTTTTTTCATTCAACCTATAATATATCGATATTATACTTATCAAAATTTATATTGATTGATTGAAGAAACAATTGAACACTATCTCAAAAATAAAAATTATTCTTAATAAAATATTAATATATTTTATAA